>JAHKKF010519754.1:0-10555 GCA_019740295.1 Labeo calbasu | reverse complement strand
TATCTATCTATCTATCTATCTATCTATCTATCTATCTACCTGAATACTGAATATCTATCTGAATATCTATCTATCGAATACCTATCACTATCTTTCTATGTACCTATCTGAATATCAAATATCTGAATACTGAATATCTGAATATCTATATATCTATCTATTGAATTTCTATCTGATTAACAAATATCTGAATATCTATCTATCTATCTATCTATCAATTGAATATCTGAATATTAAATGTCTATCTATCTATCTGAATATCTGAATATTGAATATCTAACTATCTATTAGTGATTTGTTGTGTATTTTTTTACTCTGTATTTTTTGTTTATGTGCTTTATTTTGTCCCAGGAGATCAGATTATTTCAGGTCTGCACCAGCCCTTTTAATACATCAGCATTTCTGTAGGATTGAGCTCTGTTGAAATTACATTCAGATCAAGCTCAGTGGAATCGACTGAGCTGTTCACCTGAGCCATCAGTTTGATTATAAACGGATCATTTGAGAGCATGTAAACCATCCTGTCTGTGATGTGTGCCATCACAGGATATTGTAGATGCTTCCCTCATCTAATCCTCACGATTCAACTTGTCATCTCATCATAAGAGCCCTTTATGAGCTAAAAACGTGTCAGATAAGAGACAACGTGAACCAGGACTGAAAACTATGAACATAAAAACATTCTCAGGAAAAAAGCACCACATATCGCTTATATCTGAACCACTTAATATAATTAAACCTAAACCTAATTAAATTACAGGCTAATATTTTAGTCGTGAGTGCAAAGCAACTTAAAAACAAACATTTAAAAAAACCCAATGTTTTATTTCAGTCAATATCAGCCAATTAGCATGTACCTATTTTATTTAATTCAATGATAAATAACTCCATTCTTTTCTGTTGCTTCATAAGAGGATACACTGTGGTGTTAATAAATGTATTTACGGCACATTTGCACCATATCTTCTGCTGACTTGAGCGCATCAAGAATAGAGCGTGAAGCTGTGATCACACATGCTCTGCTCCTGATAAATCTCCTACGGACACCAAAATAAATGTGTGCTGCTCCACATTTGCTAAAAAAGATTTGGCTATTCTTGAAACCCACCACTAATATAAATATTACGCCTGGGAAAATATGATTTTTTGAAAGATCAGCATCCTAAAATTTCAGAACACAAATGGCAACGGATGATCATACTAGCATATGATATTGCTGATGCCATTCTGCTTCAGTATTCATTGCTTTGTCAGTGCAATCACTGGTACAAACACACAGCAGACAGGAGGTCAAAGGTCATTTTGAGCAATGAGTTGCTAGTCATCTGAGACGCATGGGTTACGCCGACTAGCTGGTTAATTACCGCTGATGTTGGTGGAGGGTCAAGCACCTGTTGTTGTGCTCGATAGAACATCTTTCTCTTGTTCATCCTCTCGCTGTCTGATTCCCTGAATGAAATTATGTTTCTTTTCACGGTAATTACTCTTAGTCATCAACACCTGAACATCTATTACATTGTCGCCTCTCTCACACTAGTGTTACTTTAGCATTACTGAGTTTTTATATTTCACTGTTTTCACAGTTAAATCTTTAACATTTCTGTTTTTTTGTCATTTTTATTAGTTTTATGTCTAGATTTATTTGTTTGTTTTAGTTACATAAGTTTTTAAATATTTTTTTTCCAATTATATTTATTTTCGTTTAAGTAACACAAATATATCATCATTTTAGTGGTTTTGTCATGTATTTATTTATTTATTTTTAATATTTTTAAATATTTATTTTTTACTGTATTTAGTAGTACATTTTTACTAAACAAAAATGAGAATTGTTAACTTGTTACTTCTTATTTTTTTACATTTGATTTCTGTTAAAGTTTAACTGTTCAATTACTGATTTTTTTTAATGATTTTAGTCTTTATTTTAGTTCATAACCTTTCTGACTGATCTAGAATGTCACGTAAGGTGGTCAAATATCCAGTCAAGTTCACACGGCAGGTCGCTGTTTCCACCCGCTCTCATTCATTTTCTATTCCCTACTAAATATTTGACCTTCCAGACTGGATTTTCAGACTCCAGCTGTTTGTTCTGCACAGACACACTCATCATTAGTAAAAATCACACCGATTTTTTTACAAAAGCTGCAGAAAGTTGGTGGCGCTCCGCAGGTCCCTATAAATAATGCAACAAATGAATGATGTAAGTTCAATGCAGATGGCTTTAAAACAATAAATGAGTGGAAATACTGAAGAGTTTTGAGCCAGCGTCCGGTGTGTTTGTGCTGATAAGGCTGTCATTCTTCAGTTCTCCAGAGACCGACACTATAGATTCTGTCAGAGTCAGACGCATCATTCATCCCGATTCATTGTGATGCACGGAAAGACACGAACCCCGAGGAGAAACAGTCCGTAAAGAACAATTTCACAGCAGCCGCATGGAAGACTGAACAGAAATAAATCAGAGGGAAACGATATTTGAGACAACAGCAAAAGCAGGAGAGCAGTCAAAGTGCTGAGACTCCTTTAGAACATAAATGTTAATTAAATCAATTAACATGTTAATGAGGCAGAGGATGAACACTACTATGAATTTAATATCTAACAAGAGTTTACGACACACCCCCTTTCCAAAACCCCGCCCTCAAACACACATCAGCCAACCTGACGTCAGAAAACCCAAGTGTGCAAATGATTGACAGACAGCGTTCCATTATAGATCAGTGGTTGTTGTTTTTTTTTTGTCTTTTTGTCAGACTTTCTGAGTGCTGTTTCAAATGTAAAAATAAATATAAAAAACTATATTAATTTACATTCATCTTATATCTGCTGGTTAAATGTAAATTAATGTTTATTCTGTTTCAAGTAACAAAAATGTTATATATCATAGTGCTTTTGTCACTTTTTTTTTTGTAAATGTCTAAATATAATTTTTTTTCTATTCTTAAATATTGAATTTTTTTTATTAGTTTTACTTTATTTAATTTTACATTTTTAAGTACTAGTACTAAACAAAAATGAGAATTGTTAACTGGCCACTGAAAAAAAGTAGTCATATGGGTGGTATTTATCATTTTTCAGGAATGTGTTTTCTTGGAAGAAAAAGACTGAATTTAATATCTAACAAAAGTTTACGACACACCCCCTTCCCAAAACCCCGCCCCCAAACACACGTCAGCCAACCTGATGTCAGCGAACCCAAGTGGGCAAATGATTGACAGGCAGACAGCGTTCCATTAGAGATCAGTGGTTCTGTTTCTTGATTTTTTTTTTTTTTTTTTTTTTAATAGACAGACAAGAATTTCTGAGTGCTGTTACAAAATGTAATAAATAAACGTAAAAAAATATATATATTAATTTACATCTATCTTATATCTGCTGGTTAAATGTGAATTAATTGTTAGCTTGGCCACTGGCTGAAAAAAAAAAGTTTTATACAGTTCAAGTAGCATATGGGTGGTATTTATCATTTTCCAATGCGTTTTCTTTATGCCACACCCCCTTCCCAAAACCCCGCCCCCAAACACACGTCATCAAATCCAAGTGTGCAAATGATTGACAGGCAGACAGTGTTCCATTATTTTGTTTGTTTGTTTGTTTTTTTTGTTTTGTTTTAAATAGACACAGAGACAGAATTTCTGAGTTCTGTTACAAAATGTAAAAATAAATATAAAATAATATATATATATATATATATATATATATATATATATATTAATATATTTATCTTATATCTGCTGGTTAAATGTAAATTAATGTTTATTCTGTTTCAAGTAACAAAAATGTTATATATCACAGTGCTTTTGTAATTTTTTTTTTTTGTAAATGTCTACAAATTATTTTCTTCTATTCTTAAATATTATTATATTTTTATTTATTAGTTTTACTTTATTTAGTTTTACATTGTTAGTACCAACAAGTACTAAACAAAAATGAGAATTATTAACTTGGCCACTAGCTGAAAAAAAAGTTTTATATAGTTCAAGTAGTCACATGGGTGGTATTAATAATTTTCCAGAAATGCGTTTTCTTGGTAAAAAAATGACAGTGAAGTTGATATCTAACAAAATTTTACGACACACCCCCTTCCCAAAACCCCGCCCCCAAACACACGTCAGCCAACCCGACGTCAGCAAACCCAAGTGGGCAAATGATTGACAGGCAGACAGCGTTCCATTAGAGATCAGTGGTTCTGTTTCTTGTTTGTTTTTTTTAATAGACACAGAGACAAGAATTTCTGAGTGCTGTTACAAAGTGTAATAAATACATGTAAAAAAATACACATATGAATGTACATTTATCTTATATCTGCTGGTTAAATGTAAATTAATGTTCATTCTGTTTCAAGTAACAAAAATGTTATATATCACAGTGCTTTTGTCATTTTCTTTGTTTTGTTTTTTTTTTGTAAATGTCTAAATATTATTTTTTTCTATTCATATTGTTCATTTTACTTTATTTAGTTTTACATTTTTAGTACCAACAAGTACTAAACAAAAATGAGAATTGTTAACTGGCCACTAGCTGAAAAATAAAAAAAAGTATTACATATAGTTCAAGTAGCAAATGGGTGGTATTAATAATTTTCCAGGAATGCGTTTTCTTGGTAGAAAAAGACGGTGAATTTAACATCTAACAAAAGTTTATGCCACACCTCCTTTCCAAAACCCCGCCCCCAAACACACGTCAGCCAACCTGACGTCAGCAAACCCAAGCGCGCAAATGATTGACAGGCAGACAGCGTTCCATTAGAGATCAGTGGTTCTTTTTTTAATAGAAACTGAGT
Source organism: Labeo calbasu (assembly GCA_019740295.1). NCBI lineage: Eukaryota > Metazoa > Chordata > Actinopteri > Cypriniformes > Cyprinidae > Labeo > Labeo calbasu. The sequence continues at coordinate 5,772 of JAHKKF010519754.1, read as the reverse complement.
CCGAATTTCTGAGTGCTGTTACAAAATGTAATAAATAATTGTAAAAATATGTATATATATTAATATATATATATTAATATTTATCTTATAGCTGCAGGTTAAATGTAAATTTTGCATGTGGTACTGCAGCACCTCTATATGGATTTTAGTGTATTATATTATATTACATTATTTTATATGTTATTATATTTTATTAAATGTGAATTTTTATGCATTACGATAAATTTCAGACTAAGCGCATTTGATTGATGAGCAGAAAAATATTCATAACGACGAGCAAGAATATTTGAGAAGTTACAGAGTTGCTGATTCTCTCTCTCTCTCTCTCTCTCTCTCTCTCTCTCTCTCTTTTACACACACAGAGACATATAATAGACTAACTCTGCTTCTCTCTCTGTGTCAGTCGTATCGCGCAGTGCGGTTTGAGCATCTGAGCAGGAATGTGTCTCAGTGTTTCGACATTTGATGAGTGTTATTTTAGCACTTTGCATTTATCTGAGGAACTAATTAGCACGTGATATAATTAATGAGCGCCGGGATTGAACGCTGATGTGTCTGATATCAACAGTGTCAGTCGTTTACTGACTTACAGCAGGACAGATGCAGGATCCGCACACTTTACCAGGTAAGAACTTTTCATATCTCTATACACAACTTCTGTAATAGCATCTGTAGATATAACTTTAATAATAATAATATCAACACATCTAACTTCTAACATCATAACACTATCCGACAGCATGTACAAAGCACACGTGAGATCGACAATAATAATAATGATTATAATGAAACTCTTTTTAATAATTGGAATAATTTACTTTTTATTGCATATTTATGTATTATTAAAGTAAAATCAGTGTTCTATATAAATGCATTGCATATGTTAAATGTACTGTTATTAGATACGTTTGTACACTCTCAAAATGTAAAAACATAAAACACATAAACAGCACCTTTAGATGTAATTAACCTCAAAACATACTAATATACACCCCTGATGGGGTAAATACTGTACTGTACAGTACTCTGTGTACTGTATCCACCTGCAAGCTCCTATGGCAGTTTATAGAAGGGAATTTGTATGCATTATTTCTGTATACATTATACATGACAGCAGAGGAGATTAACAGGCTCACACACTCTTTGATGCTCTCAGACTGATCAGAACATGTTGTAATGTGTTTGGATTCTTTGCAATCAACAGTGATGTTACAGATATTACTGGTGCCCAGCAGGAATCACAAGCTGATAAAAAATGTCCAGGAATTTTGCAATTCAGCATCAATATTTTAAGTTTAAAATGATGCATAATGCATAAGGGAAAGAGCATCATTTAGGTGCACTGCATGACTGATCACCAAGTTTTACCTTATTGCATATTTTGCAGTTTGCTTCAGTGTGGAGATGTAAAGCTGCATAAAAGCCAGACTTAAGCCTGCTCTGACCCACCAGTACCAATACAGTTGTTAACCGCTGTGTAAATGCATTTATGCCACCCCTGAGCAGCATTTAACAATCCGTGTAAAGATACCTACATGTCACTTTAGAAGTGCTTCTGTTAAGGCTGCTTTGTGTGTGTTCAGAATTCAGTGTAAAGGTGCAATGCTGCACCAAAGCCAAACTAAATTAAGCCTGCTCTGAACCACCTCAGCCTATAGTATCAAAGTATACAGTTGTAATTGCTGTGGAAATGCAATTATGCCACCTTTGCCATGTAAACCAAAGCTGAGTTAAGACTGCTTTGTGTCTGCTCAAAATTGGGTGTATTGGCACAATCCCACATCAAAGCCAGACTAAATTAAGCCTGTTCAGACCCACCTCAGCTCCTACTATCAAAATGCATAGATTTGTTTAATTACTGTGGAAATGCATTTATGCCACCTCTGAGCAGCATTAAATAGTCATTGTAAAGACATGTAAATGCCACTTCAGAAGCGCTTCTGTGCCACCTTTGCAGTGTAAACTAAAGGCCTCTTTACACAGCAAAGTTAAGGCTGCTTTGTGCCTGCTCAAATTTAGTACCAAGGTGCAATGCTGCATCAAATCCAGACTAAATTAAGCCTGATCAGACTCACCTTGCCCTCTAGTTTTAAAATATGCAGTTGTAATTGTGTAAGATGCATAAGATGCCTAATGCACTGTCTGTGGAAAGATGCCTAAATGTCGCTTTAGAAGCGCTTTGTGTCTGTTCAAAATTGGGTGTAATTGCACAATGCCGCATCAAAGCCAGACTAAGATATGCTTGCTCAGAACCACCTCAGCCACTTGTATCAAAGAATACAGTTGTAATAGCTGTGGAAATGAAATTACGCCACCACTTGTACCTTACGTACGTAGTAAATTGTTTATTTTGTATATTGTAAAGTTATTGCTATTTTGCACATTGTCTGTCTTGTATAATTGTATATTGTTCTTTTTATTATGTCTTTTATCGTGTCTGGTCCTGTCACTGTCATTCTACTGCACTGTGGAGCTTCTGTCACTACAACAAATTCCTAGTATGTGTAAACATATGTGGCAATAAAGCTCATTCTGATTCTGAGCAGCATTAAACAGTTTCTGCAAAGACACCTAAATGCCGCTTCAGAAGCGCTTCTGTGGCACATTTGCAGTGTAAACTAAAGGCCTCTTTACACAGCCAAGTTAAGGCTTCTTTGTGCCTGTTCGAATACAGTGTAAATGCAAAATTCAGAATAAAAGCCAGACTGAATTATGCCTGCTCTGACCCACCTTGGTGCCTTCTATCAAGGTGCTTTTGAAGCAGTTGCAATTGCTGCAGAAATGCATTTATGCCAACTTAGCAGCATTAAACAGTCTGTGTAAAGACACCTAAATGCCACTTCAGAAGCGCTTCTGTGCCACATTTGCTGTGTAAACTGAAAGGCCTTTTTACACGGTCAAGTTAAGGCTGCTTTGTGCCTGCTCAAATTCAGTGTAAAGAGGTCATTATAATTCTAATTCAGGCTAAATTATGCGTGCTCCGACCCACCTCAGTCCCAGTAGTAAAGTATGCACTTTTGCATACATGTAATGTTATGTATTTTTTGTGTAAATGCATTTATGCCACCTCTGAGCAGCATTAAACAGTCTGCGTAAAGACACTTAAATGCCGCTTCAGAAGCACTTCTATGCCACATTTGCATTGTAAACTAAAGCCATTTTTACACAGCTGAGTTGAGGCTGCTTTGTGCCTGCTCAAAACTGCTGCAAAAAAGCCAGACTAAAATATGCCTGCTCTGACCCACCTCAGCTCCTAGTATCAAAATATATAGCTGTAATTGCTGTGTAAATGCATTTATGCCACCTCTGAGCAGCATTAAACCGTCTGTGGAAAGACGCCTAAATGCCGCTTCAGAAGCGCTTCTGTGGCACATTTGCAGTGTAAACTAATGGTCACTTTACACAGCCAAAGTTAAGGCTTCTTTGTGCCTGCTCGAATACAGTGTAAATGCACAATACCAAATAAAAGCCTGCTCTGACCCACCTTAGTGCCTTCTATCAAGGCGCTTTTGAAGCAGTTGCAATTGCTGTAGAAATGCATTTATGCCAACTTAGCAGCATTAAACAGTCTGTGTAAAGACACCTAAATGCTACTTCAGAAGCACTTCTATGCCACCTTTGCAGTTTAAACTAAAGCCATTTTTACACAGCTGAGTTGAGGCTGCCTTGTGCCTGCTCAAAACTGCTGCAAAAAAGCCAGACTAAAATATGCCTGCTCAGAACCACCTTAGCCACTGGTATCAAAGTATACAGTTGTAATAGCTGTGGAAATGCAATTATGCCGCCTCTGAGCAGCATTAAACAGTTTGTGCAAAGACACCTAAATGCCACTTCAGTAGCGCTTAGCAATGTAAATTAAAGCCATTTTTACACAGCCAAGTTAAAGCTGCTTTATGCCTGCTCAAACTCAGTGTAAAGAAGTAATTCTGCATGAAAGCCAGACTTGAAAATGCATTTATTCCACCTCTGAGCAGCATTAAAAAGTCTGCTTAAAGACACCTAGATGCCTCTTCAGAAGCGTTTCTGTGCCACCTTTGCATTGTAAACTAAAGGCCTCTTTACACTGCTGAATTAAGGCTGCTTTGTGCCTGCTAAAAATTCAGTGTAAAGATCCAATACTGCATTAAAGCCAGACTAAATTAACCCTGCTCTGAACCACCTCAGCCCCTAGTATCAAAATTGGAACAGTCGTTGAAATGCATTTATGCCACCTCTGAGCAGCATCAAACAGTCTGCGTAAGGAAACCTAAATGCAGCTTCAGAAGTGCTTCTGTGCTGCCTTTGTAATGTAAACCAAAGGCCTGTTTACATTGCTAAATTAAGGTTGCTTAGTGCCTTCTAAAAATTCAGTGTAAAGATGCGATGCAGCATAAAAAGCCAGACTAAATTAAGCCTGTTCAGACCTCAGCACCTACTATCAAAATGCATAGATTTGTTTACTGTGGAAATGCAGTTATGCCACCTCTGAGCAACATTAAACAAAGACACCTAAATGCCACTTCAGAAGTGCTTCTATGCCACCTTCGCGGTGTAAATTATACCCTTTTAATCAACTAAGAGGCTATGGTTTAAATTGCAAAGGTGGTGTTTAGGTGTTTTTGCACATGCATGTAAAGTTTCATTCTTTTTGTCACCTGCATCACTTGATATCACCTGTGATAACCTGATGACATGAACTGAGAATCATAGCTAGCAGCGTTGCTATGACAGATGCAGAGGAGGGACACGCTGCGTGTGAGATTCACGCTCAAGCAACTGAGCTAAACACGTTTCCGAGTGGCAGAAGCAATAGGTGAGACATTTCTCTGGTTCCCATGGCAATGAATAATTAAAAAGCAAACGAGAGTGCAATAACACTCATTGACAGAGGGCCAAATTAACCTGCCCAATGGCACTCGTGACACTAATCAAATACTTCCAAACCATCATCTGTCTCTGGCATCAGTTCCATTGAAGACACAACACCACTAAAACGTTCAGTCCACATATGCCGAGCAGCTGTTTTAGCACATGCGATGAATCTCTGCAGTCTCCTGCGCAGGTGAAGCTGAAATAACCACCGCAGGCCCGAGACGGATTCCTTGCTGATTAGCACTAAGCGGACAGCACACAGAGCCCTCGCTGTCACTCAATTCCAGCTATTAAACTCATTTAGGGAGCATCGACGCCCGTGTGCTCGCTGTGGGAAGTAGATTTCATTCAAGCTGTAGCTCAGAGACTTAAAGAACACGAAAGGAAGCCCAGGAGACGCTGATATGCGGCAGGTTAAAGTGCAAACCTGTTTACCTGAGCTCCAGCTACAAACCCTGTGAGAAAACGCCAAGGCTAAGCTCATCTCAAACACTATTACACGGCAAAAAAGGTTTAGCACACAGTATCTGAGCGTGAAAATATTTATATTACATTGGGCAGAGGCTTTTGTATAAAAAGACAAACACTGCACTGAAGCTACACATTTATTCGTGCATTCCCTGGAAATCGAAAGTATGATCTTGGTGCAAGTCCATTTGCATTGTTTTGAGGTTTCAAAAAAAAAAAAAAAAAAAAAAAAAAAAATATATATATATATATATATGTAATTTATTTGTTTTTGATGATTAATTTAAGTGTATGAAATATAAATAAATAATTAAAATGGTAAATACACTTTAATAATTTGTATTCAGTTTAATGTATATTATATACACTACCGTTCAAAAGTTTGGGGTCAGTAAGACTTGTAATAGTCTTTAAAGAAGTCTCTTATGCTCATCAAGGCTGCATTTATTTGAT
>JAHKKF010519751.1:3882-33882 GCA_019740295.1 Labeo calbasu | reverse complement strand
ATCATATATACATCACACACACATATACATATAAACATTTTCACTTGAAAATTAGTAAGAGCACATTTTAAACACAGTGAAGCTGTAAAAGATAATTAGTGAGTAGACGACTTTTCCGTTTCACTGTGATGACGTTTCATGTTTTTAGCCATTTAGCTCTTGTTAGCAACCACCTTTTCTGTAGAAGCCCGTTTCCAACCCACAGAATTAAAAAAAAAAAAAGGTAATTGAGACTTTTTTTTCCTACAGTTACAATTTTACGGAGTTTATATCTCGCAATTCTGACTTGATAACTCACAATTGCAAATTATAAACAAATTATAAACGAGATATAAACTTGCAATTGCGAGAAAAAAGTCAGAATTTCAAGATACAAACTCACATTTGCGATAAAAAAAAACTAATTTTGAGATACAAACTCGCATTTGCGAGAAAGTAGTCTGAATTACAAGATACAAACTCACATTTGTGAGTAAAAAAGTCAGAATTGCAAGATACAAACTCACATTTGTAAGAAAAAATAGTCAGAATTGTGAGATATAAACTCACATTTGTGAGAAAAAAAAAGTGAATTGCGAGACAAACTCACATTTGTGTTTATACCTCTCAATTCTGACTTTATTTCTCGCTATTTTGACTTTCTAACTCAAATTTGCGAGTTTATATCATGCAGTTGTGAGAAAAAAAGTCTGAAATGCGAGATACAAACTCACAATTGTGAGAAAATATTTAGAATTGCGAGACACAAACTCACATTTGCGAGAAAAAAGTCAGAATTGTGAGACATAAATAAACTCGTATTTGTGAAAAAAAGTCTGAATTGTGAGTGTATAACTGAGAGTTTATATCTCACAATTCTAACATTTTAACTCGCAATTGCGTGTTCATGTCACACAATTCTGAAAAAAAGTCAAAAAAGTCAAACTTAAAAATGACCTTACCTTACCAGCAATTAACTTTTTTTATTTAGTGGCAGAAATGGGCTTCAAGCATAGCTTTTTTTTTTTTTTTTTTTTTTTTAAAAAACACCATTGATGTATTTTACATCATAGAACAAAATGTGAAAATATCTCGAGCTTGTGTTACCCACAGACCTTAAATCAGGCATCTAACCAAAAATCCCATTCAAAAAACCCGATGACTTTGGAAAGACTGAACCAGAAGTGCTAAAACGCAAACTCAATTTCTAGGTTTTGGCCTACCAAAATAAAAACACCCCTGCGGCACTCTATTACCGAAACGAAAAATAGCCGCTCGGGGGAGTTACCAAGATGGCCGGTGTGTGAACCAGTTTGACTTAAAGAGGCACGTGCACATGTGACGAATCGTCAGCAAGCCGTGCCTGGATAACTTCACCCATCTTTCAGTCTTTTATAACCTCCAATATATGACAAAACGCTCAGCTTTCCGCACTGCTCAGGGTTGCTTGTGGTACAAATCAAGTCAGAAAGCACTAAAGGGACAAATAGTAGGAAATAATAAGATAAGCGGAGAAAAGGAAGAGCGAGAATGCCCGGAGAAAGATTCCACAGTAAATTTATAACAAAAACGCACTGACAATATCGTCCACCACTCCTCGGTGACTCGAAGCGAAGTGCAGCGATGCATTTTATGATGACTCCTCATTAGAAATCGCAGCCTAACTAATACATCACCCCCTGCGTACGTTTGTGAGATCAGCAAATATAAGAAGCGGCCGGGATCAAAACAGAGATCTCGGCTGATCTCAGCTGGAGGCCGGGCTTGAGTTTGGGCAGGCGCTGCAGTGAAGCGATCGCTCCCTGTCTAATTACAACCAGGCTGTATTCACGCCCTTGGCCAGGGAGGAGCCCAACGCAAGCCCGCGGCTCCGGGACACAGTCAATCAGACGAGACTGAGTGAGACGAGAACCCTGCTCTGACAGCATTCCTCGGGAGACTCACAATTAACGCCAACCGGATTCACTTTTTCGAAAGAAACAGCGCTAAGGCTAAACACTGCTGCACTGTTATTTGCGCCACATTCGTGCATCTGATTAAATATTGATTAACATTAATGAGACCGCCCCTCCCCGCTCCTTCCCCGCCAAAAAAAACCTGTCCCAGTTTTTCCCGACGATCCAAATAATTGAACAACTGTTTTAGGAGCTGAACAGACACAGCTGTAGATGTGGAGGCTGGTGATGCGGGTTTTTTTCTCGCTTTTCTTTGCCTTTTTTTCCCTTTTCTTTTTTTCTCCACAGCTCCCTGAGGTTCACTTGATATGTTGGGGTTTGTTTCTAATGAGCTGCCTGCTGGCTGGGATGCAGTTCCATTTCAGAGCAATTACAGTGGCCGTAATCTACAGCAAGCCCTCAACATGCCAACTCCACCTCCTCCCCGTATCGGGCTCAGGTCTCGCTGCCTCTGCTGACTGACCATAAGCAGGGAGCGCTCACATTAAGCAAGGCCTGTCACAGCTGAGTGAAGGCCCTGCTGGACAGAGTTAACCAGCACGACGGGAGCTGACATTTGTTCATTTGGATGTGTTAAACACAGAAGCTCATAAAACATCGCTCGAGCCCGGCCGCTCAGCAGCTGGATAATTACTTTCAGGCAGCCAGAAGACAAACACGAACGCGAGCGCATTACGAGGCTTCGGCTCAATCTTTTCTCCGTCTGCTTCTGTTCTCGACGCTTTCCTGCCCCGCTTTAATCAGTCTATCGCATCTTTCCCTCTTGCTCTCCGTCTGCAGTCTTACACGCAGGTGCTGATGCTATTGTTTGAAGGCGTACTAAAATGCAGAAGGCGTACCTAAACGTACAATGAGCGCCAACCTTCATGCTGTCCACTTTTGAGCTGAAGTTGAGATCGCAAAGCAGTCTTCCTAGATCGCTCAGTCACTTTACCCAATTAATATTCATAAGCCATAGATGTTATGCTATTTTACAATTAAAATTCAATTTTACATTTGCTTATAAAAAAATACTAACTTTTAATTTACATAGTTTTAATACAAAATGTAATATCTATCTATCTATCTATCTATCTATAAAAAATATTAAACTAAATATTATTAAATATAGATTTATCTTAAGTAACAAACATGTTTATAATAATAATAATAATAATAATAATAATAATAATAATAATAATCTGTCTATCTATCTAGGGCTGCCAAACGATTAATCGCGATTAATTTTCCTTATATATGTGTGTGTACTGTGGGTAATTATTATGTATATATAAATACAGACACATTAATGTATATATTTCAGAGAAATATGTTATTTACAAAATATTTTTATTTATTTATAAATTATATAAAAATGATAATAAATACATATACTTGAAAATATTTATTAAATATATACATCAATGTGTGTGTGTATTCATATATACATAATAGTACACACATATATTAGGCAAACTCAAACTTTTATTTTGTATGCGATTAATCGCGATTAATCGTTTTACAGACCTTTATCTATCTACCTATCCATTTTTATATGAAAAATTAACTTCTTAATTTATTGTCATTACATAAAAAATTGCTTGTACATGATTTCGAAACAATCAACAGTTCTGTGACTTTCAGTCCAGCTGCTTGGCACAACTGAACTAACCGACAAGGCATTAAAAAAATAATAATATTAATAAAAATAATAACTGGATATGGCCAAATTAAAAAGAGCGAAAGAGTGTGAGGTAAGACGTAATATTTAATATTTGACAACTGTTAAAAACTGTTTAGAAACGTGAAAAAATATCCAGTCAGTGATGTAAACTATTAATGTTTTTTGTCAAATTTTGTTGTTTTGAATGGAAAATAGACTATATAATTTACATAAATCATGTAATGTATTTCATAATTTAACGAGAGACAAAAAACTTTAACGGACCCATTCATGCATATGAATAAAAAGTAATATGTATATTAAGAAAATCGAACTAGTTCAAATGCATTACCTCACAAAAGATACTATTTCTTTTACCACTATTTTTCTTTATCTGCTTTAAATTCTTTATTTAATTCCTTGAAATAAAAAAACATTATATTTGTGACCCCGAACCAGACATAAGGGTCAATTTTTCAAAGTTGAGATTTATACATCATCTGAAAGCTGAATAAATAAACTTTTCATTGATGTATGGTTTGTTAGGATATGACAATATTTGCATCGATGTACAACAATTTGAAAATCTGTAATCCAATGCAAAAAAAATCAAAATATTGAGAAAATCATCTTTAAAGTTGTCCAAATAAAGTTCTTAGCAATGCATATTACATATAAAAAATTACGTTTTGATATATTTACGGCAGGAAATGTACAAAATATCTTCAAAAAATCAGTAATTTTGACCCATACAATGTATTGTTGGTTATTGCTACAAATATACCCGTGCTACTGATTTTGTGGTTCAGAGTCACATTTGTGACAGCATCTCCTTCTCCACATACAATATACAATAAGGATGTAATTTCGCATTAATTTAATCTCTTTTTTTTTGGACAACTTTGTTCTTACATAACAACCAGACTGCTTTTCCCAAAACTGCCAATTTGTACCTCTGAACAATTTTCAGTATCAGTCACCAGGGATGTGGGCTGACCACGGAACAATTTTATGACAAAAGCACCTATTACAACATCCTCACAAAAATACTGTATCACACGTAACAGCCTTCCAGAAATAATATAAAACCACCGTCACTATAAGGATGCTTCAGCTGAACTGTAAAATGCACACAGAGAACAGAGAGTGCCTTCGCAGCCACGCTTCAAAAAAAAAAACAAAAAAAAGGGACAGGGAGAGGATTGGTAAATTGTGCAACAGCTGCAAAAGCAAACAGACATTATTATGAATGTGAGAGACTAATCACTCTTCTACACACAAACACACAAACAGGAACACATGTGCCCAGCAAGGCCCGGCAGATGGTCTCCGCCCCCATTTCCATACACGCGTCGCCTCTCTCTCTCCTCTCTTTCTCTCTTTCCCTCTCGTCCCTCAGCAATCTCCCACCTCATTCTCCTCCGCCTTGCGCTCTATCTCTCTCTCCCAGAGGGCCATGCACCGGTGCACAACACGCACACATGACCTAGGACATTCACTACCCTCTTGTTTGCATTCAAGCAATAACCAACTTCCACTAAGAGCATGCAAACAGAGCAGACAAAAGGATGTGATCATTTAGAGTCATGGCCCATGACAAGCGCAATAGCCCTGGCCTTTACCTGCCTGTCAATGCTTACTGAAGGGTTTGAAAACTCATCAGGACTTGATGACATGACCAATCTCTCATTTCAGCGACTCGCTGAGGGCTGCGAGATGGGAAGTAGACGGAATAAATGAAGCGCTACACAAAGCGCCAAGGATATAGATTTCAATGCCATGCAACAATACAAATTAAACTTTCTGGTTAGCTTTTAATGCACCTTGATTGAAGAGATCAGAGATTAGCTCTGAAAACAAAACACACACACGCACACACAAACTGCAGCGTCTACGGCGGGGGTGGTTTTCAAATTGAAGGTTAAAATGTTAAATTCACTGTCTTTGTTTGAACACGCTTATATCGTTCTCTGCATATTTACCCTTTTAGAAACCTTCCCCGGCACAATAAAAGGACAGGTTCACTCTCCGACCTGAGCTCTTAATCATCTCCAATTTATTTTTGACGCTTAAAATACTTGAAATTCAGCATCAATCACCTTATGTGTCATGCTAACCTGGGGAAAAAAAATTAACAATAATTTGATTTGGCGGAACGTCTGAGTTTAAAAGAAATCTGAACACTACTCTTTTGATGAGACTGAGGGGAAAAAAAATAACATAAACACTGAAGCCAAAAGAGCCATTAAAGAAATAAAGCAGCACTTTTTGAATTTACACATGCCTTGCTTTTGACACATAACAAGACCTTTTTAAAATAAAAACATCATGGTTTTAGTTTTTTGTACATGTTTCATGAATATATGAGTGTATCTAAGGTCCTGTAACAGGTAACCTTTCATTTTAAAGAGCACTACATTTGATTTTTTTTTTTAAATCAGTAATGAATTATAAAACTACAAACATTCCATGTAGTCTTTCAAATAATATGTGACCCTGGCCACAAAACCAGTCATAAGTCGCATGGGTATATTTGCAGCAATAGCCAAAAATACATTGCATGGGTCAAACTTATCGATTTTTCATTTATGCCAAAGGATATTTAGGATATTTTGTAAATTTCCTACCGTAAATATATCAAAACTTAATTTTTGATTAGTAATATGCATTGATAAGAACTTCATTTGGACAACTTTAAAGGCGATTTTCTCAATATTTGGATTTTTTGCACCCTCAGATTCCAGATTTTCAAATAGTTTTCAAAATATTGCCATATCATAACAAACCATACATCAATGGGAAGCTTATTTCAGATGATGTTTTGTGGTCCAGGGTCACACATAAGGTTATAACAGACAAAAAAAAAAACATATTTTCATCATAATAAAATTAACTTAGCATTATAACAGTTCTGTACCTAATTACAGTTAACAACAGTAAAAATGAATTATGCTGCATAAATATTATTATTTACATGTATGTGGCCCTGGAACACAAAACCAGTCATAAGGGCCCATTTTAAACAACTATGTTTTTTGTCAAACTTTGCTGTTTTTAATGGAAAACAGACTATATAATTTACATAAATCATGCAAGGTAATTCATAATTTAATGTGAGAGACAAGAAACTTTAACAGACCCATTTATGCATATGAATAAAAGTTAATATCTATTTTTTTTTTTTTTATCGAATTAGTTCAAATGCATTACTTCACAAAAGATACTATTTCTTTTACTACTATCTTTCTTTATCTGATTTAAATGCTTTATTTAATTCCTTGAAATAAAAAGACATTATATTTGTGACCCAGGACCACAAAACCAATCATAATGGTCAATTTTTAAAAAAATGAGATTTACATCATCTGAAAGCTGAATAAATAAGCTTTCCATATGAGGTATTTGTTAGGATAGGACAATATTTGTCCAAGATACAACTATTTGAAAATCTGGAATTTGACGGTGCAAAAAAAATAAAATAAATACATTTTGAGAAAAATCACATTTAAAGTTGTCCAAACGTAGTTCTTAGCAATGCATATTACTAATCAAAAATTAAGTTTTGATATATTTACAGTAGGAAATTTACAAAATATCTTCATGGAATCTAATCTTTACTTGGCATAAAAGAAAAATGGATCATTTGTTGTCACAAATGTTGCTACAAATACACCCACACTGCTTACAACTGGTTTTGTGGTCCAGAGTCACATGAAGACTTCAAATGCAAAAACCTCTAAGTCTGTCTGAGATTTTCTTTTTCTTTTCTGACATTTCACTCTTAATGGCACTGAAATGTTATTAGAAAGTTACTGAATACTTATTTTTAAAAATGTTCAATGTTATTTTCATAGAAGCCTGATAAAAAAGCTACTTTGAAAGAAAAATATCAGACAGACTCTGAAGGTTTTTGCATCTGAACTCTTAATATACACACAGACACAGGCACGCACCAGCTTTAAATTATATCGATAAACTAGCTGCAAAACTGAGCGTGTTTTGCGTCACGCTACACAAAAATACACTGCTCCAAAACGTCACCTGGTCTGAATCACGGTTTTTATTTTTATTACTTTGATGCATGAGCCTTTTGAGAAAGAACCAGTGAAAAGCAGAAGTGTCCAGGAGGCGTGATGGTGTATGGGTGCGCTGGGTACTTAAATAAATGAACAGCACTGAGCAGATGTAATGGGAAGGAAAGAGAGAGGAGCAGTTACGCATAGTCAGCACAGATGGGAGCAGCGAAGAGAGAAAGAGAGAGGGAGAGAGATGGGGGCCGTAAAAGATCTGCTGAAAGAAAGCAAGAGCCATGTGACTTTGGGCCGGATTGATTTTAGCCGTGAAGACCAGGCGACCACACCTCCCACACCGCCCACTCCAGGTCAGGCCGGGGTCCTGCGGCAGGAGGGAGAAAGGAGCGGGTGCAGGACGCCCCCGGCTTTAAGGGTCAGGTGAGGTCTAGCTGGCAGCTGCTTAAACCTGCCCCGCTACTGACACAAGCACTGTACAAAACGCCCTAGTCCTGAGGATGAACGCAAACAAATAGCAATAGTAAAATGTGCTGGGAAAAGCACACATATATGTAGAGATAACATATGCCATATATGCCGGGACTTTTAATAGAAGCAAATAATTAAACGTCTCTGTTCGACACAAAGCGGTCGCTAAGAGACGCTCCTGTTTTATTAAAGTAATTACTTGCGTTGATGAAAATAATTCTGCCGGTGGATGCAAACAATCCATGAGAACTCCAACTTACACAATAAAACACAAGCTATTCCTAGACAACATCCTTCCGCATGCCACGTACACGTGACCCACATGTAAAGAAAGCACACTGAGAAAAATAAAGCATAGTCGCGTCGTGTCTGCCTAGTCCTGAATGAGACCCCAGCTGTAGTGAGATGTATTCAAAATGTCTTGCATCTCAGCTATAAATAGTCTCAAAGACCCAGATTCCCAGTTCACTCAGCACACGTGAACGCGCACACACACTCACACACGAAAAAACAGAAATGCTTGTGCAGGCACATAAATATTTGAGAAACAGAAATTTAAGAATCCAGTAAATCAAGCTCTATGCCACGATGATCTTACAACACCAATGACAGCTAAAAGGAGAAAATTTAAAAACGAAGCAACTTCCACGATAATAAGAAAAACGATTCAAATGACAGTTAATCTTCACTTCATGCAACGTGGTTCTGAAGTATCATATATTTAAAGTAGCATCTGTTCTCCCATAGAAACGAATGACTGGCGTACTCTGGCTTGATTAGAGAAATAAAAGCTGTCTCTTTGTTAGAAAAAAATATATTTATCACTCAGATGTATTTGCAATTAAACTGACATGGAATGCAATTTCTATTGGATAAGACAAAGGTTAGAGGTGTCACTGAAGGTTAATGGTGGCTCGGTGCGACAGATGAAAGTTAAATGAGATCACTGATCTCAGTCACGTCGAGTCTGGAGAGAGACATGCACTGGCACATAGGATCTGATGACTGATCAATACCATAGATTAACTTTTGATTTGATAAATCCCCTTGAATTGTCATCACTCCAGGAGCCGACTCACTGTTTGGGAAAGGCACTGATGACAATCAAGTGTATCAGATAATCACGGGATGAAAAGACGCCCAAGGGTGCAGTCTAGCACATTAATGACTCTAAATTAAAAATCTGTTTTTTAAAACTCTGCAACATGATCCAAGTTAATCATAAAAGAGATTTAAATATGATCTAATAGAAGTAATTATAAAAAAAAAAAAAAACACACACACATACACATCAAAAGAATCGAAAAGCAGGCAAAACGCATTATATAGACACATGCACACACAATATGCTGAGCACATGAGGATATCATGTAGCAAAGTCATGAGAGTCAGCAGAATTATCACATAGTAAAACCACATGAATTGTTTTACCTCTCTCGCGAATTGGAAAATCAGCTCACACTCTTTTAAAACAACCTTAGGATGCGTAGTTACATATAGACTACTTTTAAGGCTTATGCAAAACAGATGACATGGCAGATTATTTATTTAAATTGATCATACACAAGCTTAAATAGCGACAGATGATTCACAAAAGACGCACGACCGGAACGCCAACACACAGTCACACTAGAAGACAAAATCCCTCTCTTACCACACTGTCCACTTTCATCTGTGTTCCACTTACACTTGGTCGCACACCCACACTCACACACGCCGTTTGTGGCAAGCCGCTTCAACATTTAGGCTATTCCGTACTAATTAGTGTTTATTTTTCATGATACTAGTACAGTAAGCAATCCAACAGTGACTAGTAACTTTTAGGGATGTAATGATATCAAAATCATACCAAAATACCATGAAGTCCACAATGCAATATTAAATGAAATATTTCTTAAAAAAGTAACATTTTGTACATTTTAAAGCTTAATTATTCTATCTAATGCACTTTGAGAGATCAAAATTAAGAGCTCCAACCCCAGTTCTTAACTAAGAAAACATAAGTCAGAAAAAAGTCTTGTACCTGAACTTTAAAGGGGACTCAACCCTCTTTTTAGTTGTGATATACTGTCTCAGTCTAAATTCACACTGTTTTTTTAGGAAGCCAAACCAATTATAATAATAATAATAATAATTACAACAATGAAAGTAATAGCCATATACTGTAAAACAATTCAATGAAAATTAATATTTCATAGGTATATTACTTTCCTAATTTCTACACTAATTTCAAAACACAACTTTAAAGGCCTTTTATGTTAGAATAAGTTTAAATATATTTTCAAAAACTACACTTTTTGCTCGGAAGACCTATCGTTTCATATTGTCATGTGACCACGATAATATTGAGACTAGGCTATCGCGATATCACAATATTGATAATATTAGTAACTTTTTATGGTCCACAAGCTTACTAATTTATTGGATAGTATACTATCTCTTTTATGTTTTCCAGATTTACTTGGAAGACTTTCCCATTTGTTATGGCTAACATATCTTACCTCAACAATTACAGCTGCTTTTTCACTCATCTTAATGACTAGCCCAAACAGCTACTCTAAAGTTCAGCTGGTCACACTTTAAGGTTCAATTCTCGTTACTAAACCATTTTGCCTCAAGAAACTCCTAATTTGCTGATTATTAATAGTTAGTAAGGTAGTTGTTAAGTTTAGGTATTGGTAAAGATTAGGGATATAGAATATGCAGTATATGTTCTTTACAAGCACTAATAAACAGCCGATATGTTAAGGTACGCTAAAAAAACAACTAGTTAAGAGAATTGGTCCCTATACTAATGTGCAGGCTACCATTCAAATAAACTTGCTAGAAACTACTTAAATACACTTGTGTCTAATAGGCCTAAATACAACCATTTGAATAGTTACTATTGAGATGAAAAGAATGCACTTGTGCCTAATGAAGTACTTTAGCATCTACTAGCGACTAGCTTTACAGAATATATGAAAGTATCTAATGAATAGTTACTAGTGAATTTGAAAAACACAGTGGTCACTATCAACTAAGAAAGGTACTAGCAATAGGTCCTAAGGAATACATGTTAAAACGGCTTGCCACACACCGCGTTTCGCATATTCGCAGTGGATTCCGCGGGTTCGGAGAGGAGCTCACTCACCTGCTGTAAGTACATGAAAGTCAAGGCACAGGAGAGCTGCGGACACATGTCCACGTTCGGCAGGGCGACGCACGTTCCGCCCGTCAAGGGATGCTGCATGGTGTTTGCGTCCGCTCGTCCTGTCCTCTCCGCCGAGTTTCACGGGTTTTCAAAGACTGCTTTAGCGGGATCGGTTGCGGTTATGAAGCCTTGAAGCAGCCACGGAGTGTGCGCAAAAGCGGCTGAATAACCGGCTACACGCGAATGTGGATGTTTGAGCGTCCCGGTGGTGAGCGAAAACACAGCGCGCGTCTGTTTTTGTCCGTGATGATTTGAGTAAAGCCCGACACGAAACTCTATTCAGTCCGTTTCTCGCGCTTGTAAATAAACTGAATCACGGGCGAGAGATGCGAGAGTTGGTGACTGGACGTAGTGAAGTTGAAGCGGGTCTGGTTTTCCATTCGCTGTCAGAGGAGTCCGGGCGCACCGTCTGTTTCATTAAGCAGCATCTGAATCTCCGAGGCGAAGAGATGCGGGGCGGGGGCCAATCCTAAATCACACATTCATTTTTAACGGGGGTGGGGGAATCTCTCCATTTTTTTTCTCTTGCGTGAAACTGAATTGTCCTTATAATTTATTATTATGGCGCCACATAAAGCGCGGGCACAGAAATGAAGCTCTCAGCACGTAAACAAACTGCCATCACATTTGCGTTCCATTAAAATCATCTCATATCAGCCTGTAATGCTTTGTGCTGTAAGGAAGACCTGTCCAACCTAATACCTTTACTGAATTTATATCACTTAGAACACTATTTACCATTTCACTGTTCGAACAAAATAAAAGATTTTACTGTGGAGAATCACTGGATGAAGCTTCTCTTATAGCACTTTAAGTACACTGCTTTTCATTTTGTTTTCTAGTGTAAAGCTGGAAAAAAAACATTTAACTCTCTAATGGGAAACCTATACAACGATATTTTTTTGCACTTTGTGGCTCAATTGGGCTTTGTACACAATTTTCTTTCTTTTAAAACCAAACGTTTTTTAAAGAATTATTATTGTAATGAGCCCCTAGCAGCTGAGATATCAATTTAAATGTATTATTAAGTATTGACACAAATCATGTAAATAATCATTTCTGGTAAATAAAAGAGATTACAAAAGATAACACTTTACAATAAGGTGTCATTTGTTAAGATTATTTAACGTAACTAACGTGAACGAACAATGAACAATACATTTATTACACTATGTATTAATCTTTGTTAATGTTAGTTAATAAAAATTCAGTTGTTCAGTGTTTGTTCATGTTAGTTCACAGTGCACTACCTAATGTTAACAAACACAACTTGTGATTTTAAAAATGCATTAAATGCTAAAATTAACATTTTTTGTCAAATTTGCTAAGATTAGTAAATGCTACAGAACTATTGCTCATTCTTAGTTCATGTTCACTAATACTGTTAACTAATGAACCTTATTGTAAAGTGTTGCTTTACAAAAATTGATTTGTTAAACCTGGGAAATGTATATGTGGGAGAAACCTGTAGTGGTGCTCGCATAAAAACAGATGTCTAAAAATAGACTTGTATGAAAGCATACAAAAATATGTGACAACCTGAGTAAAATATAATTAGATGTTTTACATATGTGCTTTAAATTTACCATGGTAACCATATGTTCTGTGAAAACGTGACATGTATGTAATCGTTATAAAGACTAGAACTGTGATCATTTGCTATTAGACCACTGTTAACAAACACTTCGATATGTAAAATATTTTAAAAGAAAAAAGTTTACTGACATCAATGTAGCACTTAAAGTGCACTCCTGCTACGAACCATCTAAACAATTTGGTTTTCCATAAAAATATTTGATATTTGGCTATTTTACAACATAGCTGATCCAGAAGCCTTCTGAAGCTAAAATACGCTTGTCTTTGATAGAGAAAAAAAAAAAAATATTCACAAACATAATCCCACATTATGACTGATTTTCACTGCGTACATCCTGAAACAATACTGGTGAAAACTGTTTTTCTGAACTGCAGTGATAACTAATGATTTTTTTTTGTTGAGAGTGCTTTTAAAATACAAAGAAATACAATTAAATAAAATGGATGAGCCATATCAGTAACTATCTGTTAAAAGGAAGCCTTGCATATAAAAGAAAAGAAAAAAAAGGTACAGCAAACCGAGAGAGCGACATATAAGGGCAACACAAGAGAGTATCTGCTTATCTGAATCATAAAAGAACATTTGTGTGCACACTAGGCCAAATGTGAGCTACTAAATAATTAATAAAAGCGCACACACAAATGTTCAAATTTATTGTTCATCAAGCTTCTTTTAAAATCACTCTGGCCTTATCTCTCTATCAGCAGCAAGGCCTTTATTGTAGATTCATTAACAGCTGTTAAATGTTAAATACGACCGATATTCAACCGACGGGCCGACCAAGGTCTAAGCAGAAAGTGCAAAGATAAACAGTAGGGGGAAAAAGAATTTGAATTATTCATGTTCTTTCTCTTTAATCTTTTTCCCTCCCTCTTTGCGCCACGTTACAACCTAAGGTGACTCGCAAATCCATAACAAGATTTCATATCCTTGTTACTTTAAAAGAGCAGAGTCATAAAAATCAATGTTTTTCTATGTTGCACGAGGGGCCGTAATTAAAAAAGGGCTTCTGAGGAGCCGGCAGACATGTATTATGGAGAGGGCAGCAGACTGCTTTGCTCCATTTTACTCTTTTTCTTCTCCACCCCACTCATAGCCTGAAGGCAAGACTATTTCTTCCCCCTCCCCATCCATAGACGTCTTCTCGGCCTTCCTCCTGCATTCCTCCATTTGTTTCCCTCTCTTGATGCTACAGAGTACAAAATATTAACTGGACCGTCAACCGGTGTGTCTTTTTCCTTTCTTTCTTTTTTTTTTTAAACGAAATAAAAGAGCATTCGACCAGCGTTTCATCGCAGATAGTAGTGTTTATTTCGCTGCGTGTCACTGTGCCTTTGACATGTGATGAGGCATGGCTGCCCTTTGCAGTGCGTCTGTTGTCTTCGCCTTTACTGAATAAATAAGCAGGGACTGCATATTGAGAGAGAGAAACCTCGTTTATCTCTTTGTTTGTCAGTGATGGCTCTCTCTCAGATTTCTTGTGTACATTGTGTTATTGGTCTGTCTGTGATGGGCAGAAAGGGGTGGGGGGGAGAGGGTGGCGGGAAGCAACAACGTTTCTTAAGCTTGTGTGCTTTTTCCTTTTGCACTGTATGGTACCGGAAAACAGCGTAATGTCAAATTCATTCAGAGAATAGCACAATTCTATTAATAACGAAATGAGCGAAAGCTCTGATCTTTGCCGTGCTGAAAACTGTTTTTACGTCACTTAGATAACTACATATTTCTACATCACAACTCTTGACATTAAAATCAAAAGAAAACAAAAACAAGAAAATGGATTTACAACATATGCAATGAAATTAAAATGATTGTTCATCCAAAAATGAAAATTCTGTAATTGTGGTTGTTCCAAACCTGTTTTTCTTTTAAAGAACACAAGAAGGGATTTAAATAATGTTTCAAGTGTATATTGCCTAAACAATGACATTCAGTGAAATTTGTTGACTTTCATCGGATAAAAAAAAAAAAAAAGAGTCCCACTTTTTATTGGGTGGCTTTAACAATTATGCACTTGCGTTAAAATTAATAATTTGATACAATGCATTTATTGCATTCATGTTTTTACATTGTACTTATATTAAAAAAAAAATAACCTGAATGTAATTACATTTATAATTACACTGTTAAAGTTTGCTTCCAGAACGAAAATTTGCAGATAATTTAGTCACCCCTTTGTCGTTCAGGATGTTTGTGCCTTTCTTTCTTCAGTCGTAAAGAAATTACATTTCTTGACGAAAACATTCCAGAATTTTTCTCCATATAGTGGACTTCTATGGTGAAACGAAAAATTACAATTTATATACAATTTTTAGCCTCAAACGTTTGTCTATTCTCTGCGATGCGAATGCGAACTCTGTGTAATCCGGGTCAGTACATTTAGAGTATGTCAAAAAACTCCCATCTCATTTTCTCCTCCAACTTCAAAATTGTCCTACATCTTTGCAGAAGTACTGACTCAGTGTTTACAAAGTGAAAGTGCAAAGATCATCAAATGCCCTTTACAAAAAAAGGTAAAACAGCAATGTAGGATGATGTTGAAGTTGGAGGAGAAAATGAGATGGGAGTTTTTTTACATACCCTAACTGTATTGACCCGGAATACACAGAGTTCGCATGTGCGTCACAGAGAATAGACAACACGAGTGTTTGAGGTTAAAAAGTTTATACATTGTACATTTTGTTTGGAAAATAACCAATCGTTTCACTACATCAGACCCTTCTTCCTTCGCTAGGATCGTTTACAGCCCTTTGAAGCCGCATTGAAACTGTATTTTGGAAGTGCAAACTTGGGGCACCATAGAAGTCCACTATATGGAGAAAAATTCTGGAATGTTTTCCTCAAAAAACACAATTTCTTTACAACTGCAAAAAAGAAAGACGCAAACATCTCGGATGACGACGGGGTGAGTAAATTACCTGTAAATTTTTTTCTGGAAGTGAACTTCTCCTTTAACCCATCCCTTACACCTTAACCCATCTTTAAACCTACGCATACCAACAAACCTGTCCCTAACCTTACCCTTATCTAGGGCTTATGACAAAAATCATAATTGTCCATTATTCCCTTGAAATTGTAATTGCGATTATTAATTACGATTAGCACAGTTTACACTGAATGATGTTTTGAAAAGCTTTATACCATTGTTTGAAGCAACTGCATGCCATATTTTTATAAATAGTTTCTTCTTTAAATATAAAAAAAGGAAAAAAAAATAAATAAAATAAAACAATGAGAAAAAAACCCTTAAGATAACCTGTAGAAAAAAATACACACACACTCTCTCACACACACACACACACACAAACACATCTTAAGAAAGCAGAATAATGTAAGTGGATTTTTTTTCTGTTTTGTGATTGTGCCTTTGAACGATTAGAAATTCGATTAATTGTGCAGCCCTACCTGTATCCCATGTCAATAGCAGCAAAAGACTTTTGCAATACAATATGAACACAAGAAGTACATTGTACTTGTTTTTATGTTTTTATGTAAGTACATAGTAGATAAGGCCACCTAATATAAAGTAGGACCAAAAAAATATATATATATTATCTTCTTTTGTGTTCTACAGAAGAAAGTCATACAGGTTTGGTGTGATATAAGTACGAGTAAATAAAGACGGAATGTTTGATTTGGCTGAACTATCCCTTTAAGACATTTCTGAGTCATGCGGGGCGGGACTTCACAGCATCCATTGGGATTTGTTGGAATTGTGTCAAGTGAGCCTTGATATTATTGGCGAATATTATTTTCCCCACCCGCACAGTCTTGGTTACATCAGCAGAGGTGGAGAAAGTTATTACATTTTTGATGAAAGTTATACTTAGATTAACATGCACAGAACAAGGTACGAAAAGACCAGGAACAATTTGGAAAGTAAATAAATGCAGTTTTGGATAGAAAGGTACATTTTGGACCAAAAAAAAGCGCTTTTCCACCTGAACATTCAGTATTACCGCTGTTAAACGTTTTCCTCTGCTTTTACACAACAGCACAACAACAATAGAAACCACCCCAGAATAAGGAAGAAACCATTTAAGGTGAGAAGAAAATTTAATCATACCCTGAGCTGGAAAACAGTTCACGGTTATTTCAAGCTTTTACTGTTTAGATTGAATTTCACAGACATTTTATAGCTTCAGTAACTGACAGAAGAAGTGAGCTCGGTGTAATAACGGTTATTGTGTGCCATGGTACACGTCAACGCTAATGAGAAGGGCCATATGCACCTGAAGGGGAAAAAAAAATGCTTGTCAGTCGCTAATCCTTAATGCTTATTTTCCTTTTGCGTCGCTCGTGTGCAATACACGCTTGACGCTCTGTTGTGGCGTTATCAGTTAGATATGACAAACACGAATACAAATCCCTCCCCGTGAATTGTGTTTCTAAAAGCAGACTGCTTCCCACCACACCGCAACAAATTGACTCTTCTGTTAAAAGGCAACATGGTTGGTTGTTTCCATTATGTTTTTTTAATTATTAATGACAAGCCCTCGAACAGGAAAACAAAGTCAAAGATGGAGATGTGTTTTGCTAAACAGCACGTACTTGTGACATTTTCGATCAACTAATATCACCTTGTCGTCACACTTAGAGGGCGAAACACGAAAGAAAATCCATATACATACGACAAACAACACCTCCTTCAGATGTTTGCGCCAAACCAAGTCAGCTTTTGGAGGTGCGACGCAACTTTTGGCGTGTTTAGATCCCTCCGAGTGTCTGAGTAAATGAGCTGTGGCAGTGCTTGCCACATTGTCATTTAGGATCAGGTTGGGTGTATTTCAGTAGCAGGGTGCTGAGCTACAGGCCCGGGCTCCATTTCAGCCTGTGCACCCGATGTGAGCATCACCATCGCTGACAGACTAATAAGGAAGGACTGGCTGCCTCCACCCCGTGTCAGGAAGTTGACAGGACTGCAGCAGGTGCTGAACGTGTAGGGAAGATTGATGAAGTCACATGGAGGTGGATTGCAGGGAGCCGGTTTGGTCATTGTTAGTGTTATTTTTCATTACCATCCCGGCTTGCTTAATGTAAATCCTAAGTCAGGATGATGGCTAACATCCTCAGCCACAGCGTGATGGGTTTTGTGCAGAAAAATCAGCCATTATCTCGCCCGGAACCGATGAGCCAGGCGTTCAGGCTGTGATGGCTGAGACTCATTGTAAATAGTATTGTTTGTTTCTCCCGGGTTGGTGGAGAATGCAGGCAACTTCTCCAATCATTTCCAATAGGAAAATAAAATAAAAAAACGCCACAACCGAATAGGAGTGATATATCGTCTCTGGAAATAGAAGCCCGGGACCTGCAGCAGGGCGCCGAGTCTGCCGCGGTCACGCGGACTGCATAGGAATTCAAGCCGTCTCCCGATATGTGACACTCTTCCAAACGCCACAGACGGCCGCATCGGCGACGATCAGCGCCGGGAGGCTAATCAGAGATTCCTTGCCGCTCTTTTACTTTGCACATCGCACAATTTGGAAAAGTCAGTTTACATGACAGTAATTACGGAAACAGATGGGGCTCCGACAAAAATACGGCGGCGCAGAGACAATGGGCCCAATGCATGGGGGACTTTCGGGGGCAATGAGGAGTGCAGGCAGATTGCATGGCAGCTGAGACTGCCTTTCATTAGCACTTGAGTGTGCGTCTGGAAGCAACAGAAATGCGAGTCGTTTGTTACCCCGCTGCTGTCTGCGCTAGGGGCCTGCAAATTGATTACTGGGTGGGACGAGGCAAGCGATCCTTAGCACCTCCACACAGCTGGTTACCTAGAGCAGAAGCTGCAGAGACGCTAGCTGTCCACCCCCAGCTTTGGCTTGACAGCAGCTGCTGATCTGTGCTCATTTCAATGCATTAAGACTTTGCTGTCTTTTTAATTGGCAACAAAAACAATCCCATCTCACCGTTAATCACCTCTGTGGAAACGTGCGCTGGAAAAAAAAAAAGAAGAAGAAGAAGAAGAAGAAGAAGAAGAAGAATCGGTGCCTTTTCTTCTTTTTCTATTTTCTCCCTTTTTGCTCTCTTCCACTGTTCCCATATACAAAAACCATGGAAACAGAATATCCTTTAAATAGAAGACAAACGCTCAGAAAAGATGGAGGCCAGCGGTAGAGTGCTAATTAGATGTTTGTGGGTGCTAAAATCATAACAAGTAATGCTGAAGTGTTTTTCTACCAATTAGTTCTTCGGCTCATAATCGAAACCCCAAAGGTCCAGAGCAGATAAATGCGGGCTATAAAAAAAACGATGCACTAAAAGGGATGTTTGTACAAACAGGGACAGTGGAAGGGTTGCGGACAGGGCCGGGCGAGGGCGTGCGCTCTTTACGCCCAGACGGCGATTCGGAGCGACATCTTAGAGAGCTGGGGCAAACGCCGTGGATGACTTCCCCGTGCTTTCACCAGGCACTGCCATTAGAGTGCTTTAGCTTCCATTAACGTGTCACTTTCCTTTGCTGCAGAGCCCGTGAGGAGGGGGCGATTCGTTCTGACAGGACCAGGGGCTGTCACATGCAGTAACGGTTCAGCACCGACCAACAGGAAAAGCCTCAGAGCTGACGGATCCGCGATCCATCAGAGCTGACGTGCGGGCCTCCTCCACCACGGATCCGACTGAGGCTCGTGGACAGGAGTCCATTAATTAACCGCTTAATATGTGGAGCTCTGAAAGTCCTGCACCGCTGAGCATGGCGCTGCCTTGATTCGAGTGAGTTAAAAGGGAAAAAAAAAAATGAAAAGATACACCACGTACAGAAAGATTCAGACCAGTAGTGAAAAACCTTACTGACGTAAAAGGGATTCAGCCTGTGTATGTGTTACATTCACGTGGACATTCTATAATTAGTGAATATCGCAATTCTGTAAGAACGGTTTCAAATCCAAGAATATTAACTGACAAAAATATTAATTGAGGCAGAAGTTCACTTCCAGAACCAAAATATATAGATAATCACGCCAAGATGTTCATGCCTTTCTTTCTTCAGTCGTAAAGAAATTGTGTTTTTTGAGGAAAACATTTTAGGAATTATCTCCAATCATAGTCAATAATGTCAGGGATTGACTTGACTGAGCTGCATGTGGTAAAGATAAACAATGAATGATCATCAGTAAACTAAAGTGCTTTACTACTTGGTTAATTAAAAAGCATGTTTTAAAGTGTCCTAATATTGTGTTGGAGTGGCCTACAACAGGTTTAAATGCATCTAAGATCAGAAAACGTAGTTTTCCCAGAATATACATTTAATATTAGTAATTTCTCAATGATTTCGAAACGATTCGTTTGAAGCAGCTCTGAGCTCAAGGTCTGTAAACCCCTCCCCTTCATAAGCCTGCTCTGCTCCGATTGGTCAGCTGGCCAATTATGTTGTGATTGGTCTTTCCGTATACAATGCGCGTCAGAAACGAAACACCAATTACCATAATTAATGTTTTGCTCCAGAGGGTTACAAAAGATGCTATAAGGTTATAAGGTTAACATGGCTTTGATACTACCCTATCAGTTTGAGCCCAAGTCCAAGGATGATACTGATGAGTCGCTCAACCGGAAACTCCATCGCAAGCACGACTTGATCAGGACGTTTCTCAGTGGTAAGTTGAAATTTTTTATGTGGTACGAATTGTACTGCTGTGGCATCGTGGAAAAAATGTATCTGAACCACTGATTCTTCAAATCAAAGCAAACTTGCTTTCACAGCGCAGAACACAGCATTTTCTCAACATGATATAAACTAGCGGAAGTGTTTGTGGGCAGATCAGACTGTTCGTATTTCGTGGGCAGGTGGGGATTACGCAAATGTGTTACTGAGTGACGTATATCGGTAACATGAGGACGATTCAAAAATATGACAACTCGTTATGGCGAGAGACAATCTTTATTAAAGATAGCTACGCTGCAAACTGCAAAAAAAGATATTTTTCGAAAACCCATATGACCTGCTCTTTAAGTCACCAAAACACATATGATACTTATGAGATTAATCAGACATATACACAATATAAGCATAATATTACAATTTGCATCAACATAAAATGGAACGAACGTACAAATAACCTTGAATTGTTAGAATTTGCGCTTCCTGTAATCTTCATATTGACGGCAGAAACTCTGGGAACCTTGCCGCTTTGAATGGCCAAGTACTGCCCAAGAGGCCATATGACTGACAGGTAAAACAACCAATCACGTTTCGTTTTGTGACGCGTCATGTTTAGAGGTGTGGAAATGTCTATGCCGTGAACTATTCACATACTTTTAAAAAATCCAGCATTTAGTTGACCCTGATTACCAGTCATTGTCAGTTGCAAACATCATGGCCTTTTTCTTCAATCATGGCCTTTTTCTTCAAATGCATCACAGCATTTTTGTTTTCATTTGGAACGTTAAAGAACACAACACAAGCGTCTCCTAGAATTTCTGCATAATTCAACCAATCCGATGACGACTTCAAAACTCCTGAAGCGTTTCAGATTTTGTGTGCCATATGCATCAGATGTTCCGCCAACAGCCTGTGGGTGTGACGTCTGAGGCTGAGACTACGCTTCTTGTAATGACACACTAAAACGTAGCCAATGAATAAGTACAGTATAAAGATTTACAGCGTCATAATAGTATGTTTGATATGCTATGTTATTTCAACAGCTTATATTTGTCAACTAAAATTAGACATCAAATCAAAGAATATAAAATTACAATATATTATTTTCAGTAAAAGAAAAAAGCCCAAAAAACTGCACTGTTAAACAGTGAGCCACATTTGAAGTAAATGGGTTTCACTGACGTCTCCATCTACAGTATAATACAACAGCGGGTCCGCGTACATCAATATTGAGAAAGTCTTGCGAAGGGATGCTGCGTTGAAGTCATTAGCATATCATTAATTAGCTTCCCACTTCCTTATGAAGATTGCAAAAGAGCAAAGGCCCTCCGGAGGGACTCGCCTTCATTTAAGTGGCAGCGTGAGGTAGGGAACAATCGGAGGAGTACTCGTCTCCCGAGACCACTCCCTGTAATCATCAGCTGCTGCTCTGAGACACGCCCTGCTCATTCATACACCCTCTCACACAACCAACCCGCCACGCACCTGTAATTCAAACGCCAGCTAACCCAGCAGCTGGCAAATTATATCAAAATGTCTGATGTTTGCACTGAACTTCGGAGCCAGTCAGTTTTACTAAAAGGAGGACAGATGGTACCGTTTCTTCTGTTACTTTTAGCGTGTACAGGCAAACAAACCGGCTTCGCCGTCATGATGTTTTATGAGATTTGACAGAACGAAATCTTGATGCAAACCATTACGGACATCACACACCGACTGAAGCAATCTCCAAATAAACTTCTGCAAGATTTCGCCTTACACTCAATGTATTAGCAATGTTTTTTTACTTAAGGGCTTTATTTAAACAAACAATGTACATTTTGCCATCATTTATTTTTATTTGTCATTCCAAACCTCTTATGTTGAACACAAAGGAAGATATTTTAAAGACCCAAACAGTTGGTCCCCACTGACTTCCATAATAGGGAATAAAATACTATTTGTTTAAGACTATTTGATTACCAGCATTCTTCAAAATATCTTCTTTTGCATTCAGCATAAGAAAGAAACTCATACAGGTTTTGAATGACATGAGGGTGAGTAAATGAAGCCAAAAGTTTCATTTTTGGGTGAACTATCCCTTTAAAGTCAAACAAAAGTCAGTTGGATGCCATTGACTATGGACACATACAGAAAAAAAACCACTAAGACATTTTTCAAAATATCATCTTTTGCGTTCAGCATAAGAAAGAAATTCATACAGGTTTGGAACAACATGAGGGTGAGTAAATGATGCCAAAATGTTCATTTTTGGGTGAACTATCCCTTTCAAGTCAATGGGGTCAAAAAAAAAGTCAATTGGATGCTTTTGACTATGGACATGTATAAAAGAAAAAAAAACACCAAGACATTTTTCAAAATATCTTCTTTTTTTTCCACTGAAAAGTCAAAAAAGTCAGGTTTGGAACAACATGAGGGTGAGTAAATGATGCCCAAATTTTAGATTTTGGGTGAACTATCCCTTTAAAGTCAATGGGGTCCAAACGAAAGTCAATTGGATGTCACTGACTATGGACATATATAGAATAAAAACAACCAAGACATTTTTAAAAATATCTTCTTTTGTGTTCAACATAAGAAAGAAACTCACACAGGTCTGGAACAACATGAGGGTGAGTAAATGATGCCAAAATTTTCATTTTTGGGTGAACTATCCCTTTAACGTCAGTGGGGTCCAAAAGAAAGTCAGTTGGAAGCTTTTGACTATGGACACGTACAGAAAAAAAAACACCAAGCCATTTTTCAAAATATCGTTTGTTTTCCACTGAAAAAATTAAAGTCAGATTTGGAACAACATGAGGGTGAGTAAATGATGCCAAAATTTTCATTTTTGAGTGAACTATCCCTTTAAAGTCAATGGAGTCCAAAAAAAAGTCAGTTGGACGCCTTTGACTATGGACACGTACAGAAAACAAAACAAAACACAGAAACACTTTTTCAGAATATCTTCCTTTGTTTTCCATTGAAAAAAAAGAAAGTCAGGTTGGGATGACATGAGGGTGAGTAAATAATGACAGAATTTTCATTTTTGGTTGAACTACCTCTTTAATGAAGCCCAAAATCAATTAGCAAACTCTAAATGATCCATTCACATCCTCCATTTCCAATCACCATGTTCTCCTGTAAGATCATCAATTACCTCGCTACTTAAAATAACCGTCGTTCGTGCCATATTTTCAAGCTTATTCGTCCGACTCTAGCTGCTCATTAAAGGCCTCTCCATTTGTTTGCTCACCGCAAAGGTCCTTAAATCTGCCACAACATACAAAAAGAGGCCAATTCCACTTTTCCCTGTGGTGTTAATTGAGGGAGCACGCTGTCTCCTGATTAATTATGTCAATGTATAAGAAACATCCTCTTTTTCCAGTGCTGCATAAAAAGAAGTTTAGGTCTGAGCTTCCTCAAAGCAATGCACAATGAGCTTAACTAGTAGCCCGTAGATTACATCTGGACATCATGTCAGTGTCTTATTATGACAGGCCTTGACCGGCGATTTCAGCCCTCTGTCGCCCCGGGGCAAATGGGATCAAGCTCTTCCTGGACAGAGATAAATTCACTTCTTGAGTGCAAGCATTTCTTGAGGGATGCAATTCGAGTGTTAACGTGATGTAACACGATATTGTGTGTTACAAATAATGCAAGGTGTTAATAAGTGCATTGCGAAACGTAGTTTCGAAACAAGTGGTGAGACAGACAGAAATGGGTAGAATTATCTGGTGAACATGTTGAGGAAAACACACACACGCGTACACACACACACAATGCTCTGACATGCATAGTCTTAAAGCTGGCTTGCAGTAATTACCCAGCTGCTGAACTACTAGGGTGGCAGGAATGAAAATGAGTACCAATTATTAAATGCACCACAGAGAAGATAGAACACTACAGGAGGTCCACAATGGGACTCATGTTGCTTTGCCATAGCTCCATAAATGCTAAACGACTCAGAAAAGCATTAATATTCCAACTGTTCCATCACTGATTCCAATTTAAAAGAAAAGCGAGCACCTAGATATCATTCCAGTCAATGAGACGCCTCTAAAAACTATTGCGTTAGCTGCCTAGTGCATTCCAATGAAGGTTTCACACCTGTATGGAATGCATTGCACTTCCTCTCAGAGTGTGAGACAACAGGAAATAGCCAAACACTGCATCTTACCACCAATAAATGTGGAAAAAGTGGACCTGCGTAATTTTACCCACTCAACAAGGTGTGTGGATTAAAACAAAAGAACTGAGGGAAAGAGATCCAACAACACTTGCGGTCAAAAACGTAATTATCATCTTAAAAATAACCGCAGGCCTTCATCAGGAGAAAGATAAAGTGCAAATTAAAAATTGGACACAGCATATCAAACTTTATGAAAGCTTTGCAAATATGTTTTATTTGTTGTTTCAAATCTTGAATACCTTATGGCCAAAATCATAAGATTTTCTTGTGCTACAAACCTTAATGACCTTAACACAAGATATAATATGGCTATATTAAAGATATTTCTTGAGAAAATAAATGTACAAATTTCAGTAGGATAATATACGACAAGTGGGTTGGAAAACAAATGGATCGATTACATTTTTTTTTTTTTTTTTAAAGTGTAATAATATTTAGTCTTATTAATAGAACTACTGTATTAATATTTTATAGTTTGTCTTAGACTGAAAAAAATGGTGTAGAAACAATTTTCACTCAGAAGTTAAAAGTAATTTTTTTTAGTACTCTCAAAATTAGCATGTTAACACGGGTGATTAATTTTTCCAGTTTAACGATGTTAAAAAGTTGGCCACCGCACTTACAACTGCTGCTTCTATCTTTTTTTCTTGACAAGAATTGCGTTTATTTAGACACAAAACGTCTCTACGACCACATATACACAAAGTAATAGCAGCCAAATAACCTAATAACCCAGCTGCTGTGATGTCTGTTAATCAAAGAACAAAGGAAAAAAGAGGAAGTCAATAACTTTTGTAACTTTAAGGATTCATCTATATTTAATTTAGCATTTAGTGTTTGATAATGTTATTCAATTTCTGTATATTTCATACTTGCTGAAGGGCACATGTAAATATGACATTTATTATAATGGGTTTATGTGAAGATTGTTATGAGCTAAATTAAATTAGCTGCTATTTTTTGAAGTCTAATAAATGTTAAAATTGGTAGCTCTCAATTATACTGTAATGTTAAACAGCTATAGTCAATAGTTAAATATTTTTTAAATATAAAAAAAAATCCTTGAGACCTTAGTAATATTGGTATCAGTGATATTGACCTTCAATCATAAAAAAATTAACAGAAAATTATTATTTAACAGAAAAGTTTTTATGTTGTTTATACATTAACTTGAAGACTGAATGTGAAATTACTGCAATATAAAAGTACATTTAAAAACTTTAATGTTAGATGGGATTAACTGTGATGAATTTCTGAAAAATGTCTGATTAATTAGTTATTTGATTGACAGCATCATCATTTTTAAATTAATTACAAAGAAAATGTAACACATTGAATTAAAAATGATTAGTGAGTAATCTTTATTTTATTTACAACTTTTTGGCAAATTCCTATTTTTATTTTTTTATTTGATCTAGTTTTAAGGCTAAACCTTAACGAAAAGAAAAGAAATTGCCAATGACTAAGAAAAAACACTTGACCACAGGTATTGCTCAATCTGTTTCCACCAATAAATGCGGCCCATTCATTCTGTCTTTTTTTTCTTTCTTTCTTTAAGGCTACTCCTCTTGTCGTGCACAACGACTCCCTTAACGTTCGCACTGTATTATCCTGGGACTTATTAGGTAGCTATATCGTGCCAGCACTCATACTAAGATAACCCTTACCTGGTCTTATCACCGGCACACAAAAGCATGGGATCAAATAGGCCTCCATGTAATCCATCTTTGTCAGCGGCATTACGGAAATTACCTGTCACAACCATCATGGTCGAGATTGTGTGATTAAACACAAACTTTAGAAATAAATGCCCAAGGGTAGCGGAACATGGGTCTCAGCGAAGTATATTTCAATTGAGACCTCCCCTCCCTCCCCCTCCCTCTCCACCATCACTCATTAATTGCTCAATTCTACACGGAGGAATTACGAACGACACAATGTTCCCTCGGAAAAAAAAAAAAAAAAACGAGAAAAGAGGACAGACAGAATGTGGGAGATCATCACAGACTATTGCTTGTAGCCGCAGAATGATCTTTCATTATCTTTAATTCAGATAGGCAGTGTTTTCTGTCATTCCGCTGGGCTCGTGACAGAGCTGGAATTGCTGTTTCTAAAATAGAGCTGAGAAGTTAAATGGATTTAAACCTTTGTTCACCGCAGTCTTGTGTGCAGGCCGCACTTAATGGAAATGAGTGTCTGTGTCTGACAAGATCGGAGGTGCACGTGCTGACCTGTAGCTTAAAAGAGAACTGCTGTAATTCATAGTACAATTAAAAGACGTTGTCACGTCAAGCTATCGTTCTCGCTCTCGCTCTTCCCGTCTCAGTTCCGCAGAGAAGCTGAAGCTAATTACATTAACGTTAAGACAAACCTCACATGCCGACACATAAACAGACTTTTTATGCTTACGTACTTATGCTCTTATCTTAATAGCGTCGGCACACACCTGCACGCATTTACAGAAACCGGAATGAGTAAAGTGTTTTATAATGGCATTTATTTAATTGTATGCATCAAAAAGTGCGTAGCGAGCTAATGTTTTGGTACAATGTTTACCTCCTGACAATGCACATAAAACAACCTGTAAAGTGTTCAAAGGTAAATGCATAAAGGTTATTGTGGCTCTATACGTGACTGTCATGGTCACCAAGTGCCTTTATCGGGCTTTTTTTTGCTTGGAATCTGTTCACACAAGTTTCCAAATGCACTATTTACTGCTGACAGAAATCATTTTTGAGCATTCAAAACTGTGCGGCTTACATTTTGTTGAGTTATTTATTTTTCAACTTCTGTTTACAAGGTTAGCTTAAAGGTTCACTCAATTTGGATGAAAGACCTTGCAAAATTGCAAAATGACCTTGTTCTGCGGCGTTCTCAGGCAGCTACAGAGAGGAATAGGAGGAGAAATATTCAAAATTTAATCCCAAGGATTCACTCTGACTCCAAAGGAATATTTTGTCCTTTGAGAAATAATTCATGCAATATGTGTGGCAATGAAAATGATATAAGGTTAGGCATTAGGTATTGATATAATAACTTATTTAGTGTTATTCATATAATGGACTCGATTATGTCAAATTTAACATTTCTTTAATAAATTACGAGACGGGTGAGAGTAAAAATGTCAACTCATCTTTATGGATCAAAGTTATATTCTATGCCTATCAAGCGTTCCCATAATTCTGATTAATACCCCTGTCCGTTTCTTAGGGAAAATGTATTCATAGTCACACTTCGTAGTCTTTTTTGCCGCATCGTTTTTCCATAGTGGACAAATCTGGCTTTAAAAATTCAGAGGTTTCAACACACGCCGTACGGAAGAGCCCATTTTGAATCCGGTTTCGCTGTGAACTCTGCGCTGGTTTATTCCTGAGTGATCAAAGAGTGGCAAACTGTCAAAACCCAGCGGTCCCGAAGACCGAGGTACAGCGCGTTTGATTTTTCAAGTCATCGAATACACAAACAGCCCTGCACAATAGAAAACTTTTTATTCTTCAAATCCCTTTAATGTCTAGGTCTTCACTGAAGCGCTACTTTATAAGTTCTGGGGTCAGTAAATAAGAGTATTATTAAACATGGCTGTCAGCAAACCGAACAAGCTGAAGCGGTGGACAGCTTCCTACTAAATTATTTACAGCATGACATGCAGCATGAATTTGTTATTCTGTTTCTTTAGGTCCCACTATAACAATGCAGAGCTGCGGCGTATCTCGCCGCATTCTCCACCTGCTCTTCTGCTCTGCACGTTACACCCATATGCCACTGCTAGCAGCGGGTGGACGCAAGCAAAGATCATTAGCTTCAGACGCGGCAGGAAGCGTTCAAAACTAGGAATACGCCAATCAATGAGACGGACTAGCGGTTTGCTCTGGATCCAAACCGAGTCTTAACAATTGTAAGACTTCCTTGCTACTATACTGTACGATTATGAGTCTACACCTTGAATGGCTGCCATTCACAAAGATCTACACAGCTCAAACAACTGGGTGTGTGTGTGTTTGTTTATTAATTGTTTGGCTAATTGGGTTAAACAATAGGGCTGGGTTTTGACACAGATTTCACAATTCGATTCAATTCTGATTCACAAGCATGCGATTCGATTTTCAATTCAATGTTGATTATTTTGGATGTACAGTACATGCCAAATTTTCTCTAAAAAAGAAAAAAATCTCTCAACTAATGCTGTAAAATATACAAGAGAGTCAATTGGTACATTACTATAACACTGAAGGTTTTTTTTAAATGCTTCAAGTACACAAGTTTTTATAATAATAAAGTTACAATAACATAATTATGTTTCTACTCCAATTTATTTAAATAGAAACATTTAAATGGTGGCTTATTTAAAGATAAATTAAACATTGCAGAACAGTAAAAATGATAATGAATGTGTTATATGGTGTATATATTTAGCAAAATGCCCCTCTTTAGAATTCATTTTTCTGAGTATGTTGTTGACAAGCTTCACAATACTGACTTTATATCTTTGTGTGGCTGAAATACTGACTGAA
The DNA here is from genome assembly GCA_019740295.1 of Labeo calbasu. Lineage (NCBI taxonomy): Eukaryota > Metazoa > Chordata > Actinopteri > Cypriniformes > Cyprinidae > Labeo > Labeo calbasu. The sequence continues at coordinate 4,738 of JAHKKF010519751.1, read as the reverse complement.
CGAAATGAGACAGGATAGGGATTTCGGTAAGTTGTGTGCTTTTTAACATTCCTTCATGTTTATTTTGTGCTGAAACTGTTATTAAAGCGAATGAGATGATCAGTTCATGTGCTGTCACTCCACATTAAACAGTGTCAAAATGGCTATTTGAAGACTGTAATAAAATGGACAGAATTTGAAATTTGAGACTTTGTTTCATATCAAAAGTAACAAAGCACAAAGCTTACTGTGATTTATTGGATGGGAGTGCACAATGTTCTGTTCATCAACTACTAACAGGCTAGACTAATCGAATAATGGGATTTAAGAATCAATATTTTTTCATAAAAATTTGAATCGATTAAAATTGAGTAATCTATATTTTTTACTCAGCCCTACTAAACAATGTTCAAATCAATTCCATGAAATTCTGCACAAACTGCAAACTTCCCAAACTTTGTGTCTTGTGTCTCAAGAAGATACATTTACAAACTGAGTAAGATAATTAGACTTGTTTTCAGAACAAAATAACTAAATAACTAAATTAACTAAAATAATCATTTTACTCTGCAAAGATGCATTAAATTATACATTTACAAAAAATACAGTATATTATTGCCTTTTTTTCTATTCAACAAATCCTTTAAAAAAAAAACAGTATCAGTTTCCACAAAATTATTAAGTATTCAAATTTGCACCAATTTATCATATTTCAATTATTTCTGAAGGATCATGTGACACTAAAGGCTGGAGTAATGACTGCTGGAGTAATTCTGCTTTACAATAGAAAAAAGTTATGTGCAGAAAACAATAATATTTCACAATATTAAAGTATTTTTGATCAGATACTGTAAATGCAGCCTTGATGAGCATAACA
>JAHKKF010519750.1:23547-34641 GCA_019740295.1 Labeo calbasu | reverse complement strand
AAAAAAAAAACAGCTGTGGATCAACAGTATTAAGAATCAGGTGTATGTAAACTTTTGAATTGTCTTTTATGTCAAATATCTTATTTAGGTCAGTACTAAATAAAAAATATCATGCATTTTGTATAATTCCTCTTATTTTGGTAAAATAATTAACATTTTGCAGATTCTGCAAGGTGTATGTAAACTTTTGACCTCAACTGTACAATCAAAATAGATAAATTCACAGCTACATGTTTGTGTTTAAATTAATTGAAGTTAAATCTGGGAAACATACTGAGAAATTATGCTTTTTTTGAATGTGCAAATCACATTTGTTTAGATATCCATCATCATGTCAATTAGTTATGTAATGCAACATTGACAAAATATTGGCTGGATGACTTCTGACATCTGTTCAGATTGCAACACAGTATTAAGAATCAAGCGTATGTAAACTTCTAAGAAGGGTAATTTTAATAATTTCAATTATTATTTTCTCTTGTGGACTATATGTAAACATCTTTTATGTGAAATATCTTATTCAGGTCAGTACTAAATAAAAAACAACATGCATTTTGTATAAGGTGCATGTAAACTTTTAACTTCAACTGTATATGCGAAAAGCAACACATGTGGATGAACCTCTTCAATCTAAACAATGGTTTTCACTGAAATGTCTTTCTTTTGGCTTTGTTACAATTGTCTGTTTGACCTTGCAATCTCCATTGCAAACCAGCAATGTCTATTTCAGCAAGAACCCACAGTTTGTGTTTGTTTTATTGACTGGCCACAGACCAGAGTTGTACCTCCTTAGAGTTAAATGGGTTTTCATTTTTTATTGGCAGGCCACTGACAGAGGTGTTTTATTGAAGCTCTTTAGAGTTTAACAGCTCGGGGCATCAATGTGTGCTAAAGAGACGCCTATAAAATCAAACAAAATGAAGTAAAATAAAAATGAGATGAGAAACACCTCAAACTTAATGGGAAGTAAAAAATTAGAACCATTAACCTCAGGTGATTAAATGGTAGCAATGGCCTGTTTAGTTTTATCACTGTAACATGCTCGAGCATCATGTTTGTCTCATGATCTCACTGGTTTACAGGCTGTTTCAATATTTTTTGTTGCACATTGTCAGCAGACAAACTTAATGTACACCATTATCTAAATTTTTGAATGTTCTCTTAAAGGGATAGTTCACCCAAAAAAAAAATCTGTCATTAATTACTCACTCTCATGTTGTTTAAAACCCAGAAGATCTTCGTTCATCTTCTAAACACAAATTAAGTATTTTTGATGAAATCCAAAAGCTTTCTGACCCTGCATAGACACGTTCAAGGCCCAAAAAGGTAGTAAGAACATCATTAAAATAGTCCACGTGACATCAGTGGTTCAACCGTAATTTTATGAAGCTATGAGAATACTTTTTGTGCACAACGAAAGCAAAAATAACGACTTTGTTATTGACCACACAGGTTTTAAGTGCACAAAACATGCATTTTTAGTTTTCAAGAAGAGCATTTATATACTGCTTCCAATATTCAGCGACAGCAATAGTGACAAATATCTCTATGAAAAATAAAGAGGCACGAATAGGATCATAGCCTGCTGAACTTGAGGTCCTGTCATTATTGATTATGGAAATATGCCTGACTGTGACCTAGGGATTTTATGAGCCTTAAGCATTGATTAAATACACACCAAAACATCTTTGGCAGTAAAATCATGAGTCCATTCAATTAGCGGGCCCCCTGTCTTAAATTCTTCCTCTTTAAAAGCATTTCATTCTTTTATGTATTTACTCCATTGTCCAAATATTAAATTAAGCTCGGGCCGTACTGATGGCGAATGACCTCTTGTGGAACATTTGACCTCCGACTTTTGACAGAAGGGATCGTCTGGGTCTCTGGTCATGTGGTGAATCAGAGGGAAGAGGTCAGAGCAATGCACTTAAGTTTTTTCTCTGCCCATGATCCTCCGTCCGTTTGCATGAGGCTACAGCTTTAGATTTGGCATTCAGATCAATAGATTCTCAAAGATTGACTTCATAAGTAGGTCATAAGAAGCATTTTAGATATTAGCGCCGGTCAGCAAGAGGCTGCGCAGAGTTCATGCTCTGGTCTCTCACTTAAGCTCTCACCCTAGCTATAAAACTAAAAAACATATACATGAATCATCCAAATTCAATAATCAGAAGGAGAAAGAAAAAGGCTGGATAATAGTCTCCTCCGGCAGATGATAGACAGTTAAACAACTGAGCTTTTGAATTTTATTTTTATTTGTGTTTGTTTGTTTTTTTTCCTTTGCTTTGTTGATGTTTTTGATTAACTAGTTTTTTCTTTTGTTTGTTTGGGTTTTTATTTTGTTTTTGTTTGTTTGTTTCCTTTGCTTTGTAGATGTTATTTGATTAACTCAGTTTTTGAGTTAAAATATTTTCAGTTTGTTTGGGTTTTTATTTGGTTTTGTTTTGGGGCATTGCTTTTTTCTTTGTTTTTCATTTGTTGATTTTTTTAAATAAACAATTACTCATTTTTGAGTTAAAATATTTTAATTTGTTTCTTTGGGTTGTTGTTTTTTTGTGGGGAATTTTTTTCTTTGCTTTGATTTGTTGATGTTTTTTTGATGAACTTATTTTGAGTTATAAAATATTTTCTTTTGTTTGTTTGGGTTTTTATTTTGTTTTTTGTTTGTTTGTTTGTTTTTTCGTTGCTTTGTTGATACTTTTTGATTAACTTAGTTTTGGAGTTTGTTTGGGTTTATATTTTGTTTTGGGGCTTTGCTTTTTTTCTTTGCTTCCCTTATTTTTTTTTTTTTTCTTTTTATAAACGATAAATAATTATAAATGATTTATAAACGTTTTTGAGTTGTTTGTCTGTTTTTTGTTTCATTTGCTTTGTTGATATTTTTTGATGAGTTTTTGAGCTAACATATTTTCTTTTTGTTTGGGTTTTTGTTTTGTTTTTGTTTGTTGGTTTTTCCTCTTTGCTTTGTTGATGTTTTTATTAATTCAGTTTTTGAATTAAATATTTTCTTTTGTTTGTTTGGGAATTTGTTTTGTGTTGGGGTTTGGGGGGTTTTGAATTAAGATATTAGTTTTTATTAGTTTGTTTGGGGGGGTTCTGGCCTTCTTTTTTTCTTTGAATTTGTTGATGTTTTTTATATACTCTTTTTTTATTAGTTAAAATATTTTCATTTGTTTGTTTGGGTTTTGTTTTTGGGCCTTTTTTTTCTTTGCTTTGCTTTGTTGGTGCTTTTTGATTAAACAACTGAGTCTGAGTTAAACTATTTTCATTTGTGTATTTTGTTCAGCTATTTTCCTTTAAATTTGTTGATGTTTAGTTAAAATATTTTCCTTTGTTTTGTTTAGAATTTTCCATTTGTTTTGATGATGTTTTTCAGTTTTCTGTCCTTGGATTTGCTTTTCTTTGATTTGTTGTTGTTGTTTTTGAATTGTTTATCAATTTGTTTGTTAAAATTTTATTGTTGATTTGCTTTATGGAAGTTTACAGATTTTGTCTCACATTTATAAATAGTTTTATATCGGTCTGTCCTTCATAATTTAAATGATATTGTTGTTTGCGTTATTAACCTTAAATGCGTAATAGATTAATATACCATCTGTTTTAAATAAAATGATATTAACATTATTGACCACTAGCCTATGTTTAAGTGATCAAGCTGAAGTTGCCCACATCAGTGTTTCTGCAACGATAACACATCGCAGAATCATAACCTAATCTAGTACATATCAGTTTCTACCACTAGCTAAAAATATGAAAGACATCTTGAGACGAATGACAGAAAGATACGCGCGAGCTCATCAATGAAATTCACGCTGCGAGTTAGTTTAAAATTCCATATTTCAAGAAGCGAGTACGCGGGGCAGAAGAATACCACCCCGGAGCTGCGGGATAATATCATTTCCATGTTCACTTTTTCATCATTTTTCATCAGACCCAACATTTAATGCTGTTAGCCAGAACGCACCGGCGGTCACAATGAAAAGCTTGTCAATGGCCGCATGTGTCAGACACACAGCCGCTATTGAGTGAGCTGTCTCTGTAATGGAGTGACGAGTCTGGGGAGAGACACCCCCTGAAACACATTTGGGTAATATGCCAGGGCAGTTCCTGTTTATCATGTGATTCATTCACGGACGGGCGCGGTACATTATGTACATAATTCACTGCTTACATTTGTCAAAACATGGGTTTGTATGAGAGCTAATGATCCGCGTTAAATTAATGACACCATAAAGGAGAAAAATCCACTGTTCACGCAGGCATGACAGGATCCACTGGCCCTGCTAAAGCATTAAACTTATAAGGGGGTAATCAGGCCCTAAAAAACACAACATCCAGCCAAACACAACACCGCAAACGGCGTGGGGAATGTACCGTACTCACTATACTCTGTGCGGTTCATAAAACAAATTTCTAGCCGCTAACCTCCTCGCGTTTTGTGCCGGTTTCCCCGGAGGCTTCAGAAAATAAATAAATAAATAAATACATACATAAAATTCTTTACACTTTATACGCGAACTATATAATTGATAGATTGTGACATTAAGAAATCCATTTTTAATTATTTTTTTTAATTATTATTATTATTATTCATTTTATATAAACAAGTAATATATATATAGGCTATAGAGAGAGAGAGAGAAAATACAAAATATAAATAAAATACAATATATAATGTAATGAATGTATATTATATTACATATCTATCTATCTATCTATCTATCTATCTATCTATCTATCTATCTATCTATCTATCTATCTACCTACCTATCTGTCTATCTATATTTATATTATTAATACAGATAAATATTATTATTAATGATAGATATATAATCAAATCCTATATAAATAAATAATATAATAAAAATATATTATACTAGTATATATGACATATGTATAATAATTTAAATTTTAAGTATCCATTTAAAAATAATTGTACAAGTTATTAATAATTTCATGAATTAAACAAGTATATATAAACATTTTATTTAATATAATATGTATAATTAATGTATATTGATAATATACATTATTATTAATGTATATTCATTAAATTAATATATATTAATAATATATCAATAATTAATCAAATGAATGTATATTTATAATAATATACCTTTTAAAAAGTATCCATTTAAAAATAATTGTACACGTTATTATTATTTTATATATATATGAAACAAGTATATATAAATACATTTTATTTAAAATGCAATATATATAATTAATGTATATTGATAATATACATTATTATTTATGTATACTAATTCAAATAATGTATATTAATAATATATTAATAATGAATAAATTGAATGTATCTATCTTCATATTATTTATATAAATATTCCTATTACTCATTGATATATAATCAAATCCTATATAAATAAATAATATAAATAGATTAAAATATATTATACTAGTATACATTACTTTACTAGGCATATATAATTGTATAAATCACTTTAAAAAAGGAATCCATTTTAAAATAATTTTACAAGTTATTAATAATTAATAATATATATACACACTTGTCCTCACTATACTCGCTTTTGATCAAACATTTGGAACTGGATGACACTTGCTTGGCTTCGTCTCTGTGTCCTCCAATAGCAGGAAGTACTCCATCAGCTGATTCCTGCTCTACCCATAATCCTCTCTCTCTCTTGCTCTCTCTCTTGCTCAATGTCACTATTGCTGAATGATACGAGACGTGACAGAGCTTCTCCACTACTTTAATTTCATTAAAAGATATAATACATTCAGGGTGCACTTTATCACCTTTTTATTGTCTTTTTAATTCATCGCACTGGTCCTCTTTGTGTCGGCCATAACTTTTCTCCCGGCGAGCGCGGGCTACGCATCCTGCCACACAATACAGCCCTAAATGCATGTATAATAAGGCTTTGATTTCAGTGGCGTGCTGGGTCTCCTCAGCCAGCCAGGGAGAAATCTATTACTCTGCTGCCATTTTCCTAAGTGTTTGTACCCTACCATGACCCTGCTACTTTATCTGTTGGTTTTTATTTTCAGAGTGCATGCTGTCCATATGTTACTCTAATAGTTGCTATAATTCTTGGCCAATAGGGCTCATGTTTTATTGGGAGTGCGTTAAAAAAAAAAAGAAGAAGACAAAAAAGAAAAGAGGACAAGGCAAGAATGCATTTTAATAAAAAACCTCTTTAGCAATACACTAATGGGCTGACATTGATGTATTTGCATAGAGATGAATTATACAGGCCTGGCTTGACGTGACTTTTAAAATATGATTGAGGAGGTTATTATTGCTGCACTGTGCTACGTGTTAGCAGGTTATTTTAGCATGGCTAGTGCTAATAAAATGCAGGACTCAGGACTTGGCCGATGAGGGCAGTTTATTCATGGCCTGAGCCGTCTATTGAAGGTGCTCATTTTGCCATTATTCCCCCTAGACCCCCACCAGCACAAGCATTAAACAAAATGCCAACAGCTTGCTTTATGGTTTTTGAATAACATTACAGCACAGCTTCCACAAAAATATTAACCAGCACTATTTTTAACTGTGATAATAATAAGAAATGTCACTTGCATTAAATCAGCATGTGAAAATTATTTCTGACGGATCGTGTGTCACCGAAGACTATTTTATACATTTTAAAACATTCTAAAAAATTGTATTCATTGTAAAAAACACAATTTGTTGAGTCAACTTAATTTGTTACCCTGCTGCCTTAAAATGTTAAGTTCAGTCAACTCAAATAAGTTTAGTCAAATAAGTTTAGATATTTGAGTTGACTAAACTAAACTAAATATTTGGTTTGTTAAACTTAAAAGCTGGGCTTGTTACCCAGCTGCCTTAAAATTTTAAGTTGAATCAACTCAATTATATAAGTCGTCACTTAATACTCTTTTGAGTTGACTGAACTTAAAATTTTAAACGCAGCCTGGTAACACATTATTTTAAGTTGAATCAACAAATAGTTTTTTACAGAGCTGCAATAATATTTCACAATATTACTGTGTTTTTGTATCAGATTTGGTGAGTATGAGACTCAAAAGCATTAAAAATCTTACTAACCTCAAACTTTTAAATTATATATTTTATATTTACAGCCCGAGTCCTTCCGTCAGATTAGTTTAAATGTGCTTATCTTAGGTTGTTTACCACCATCTGATTGTGAATCCAGATTTGTTTGTAAGCCACTGCAACTAGAGGCTTTGACAGATTATGAGAACATCATTAGACAAGATTACAGGAGATTATAAACACTGGAGTGTGTTCGTACCACCCAGGATGCCCTCCGAAAACCTCAGCTCCTGGAGAACAATACAAATATACTCAAGAGACCACACATCAACCTCAAACCCAGACCAACACAATCACCTGCACCTCTATGAGTACAAGAGCAATGATTAACCAAACAGTTCTTTTGCTTATTTAAAATATCTAATGGAGTAAATACAGCTTGAGAGAAGATTAAACTGTATTATTATGGACACTTTGTAATCACAAGAGTAGAATTATATGCCAAAATAAGAGAAAATCTCTCATGCGTTGAAAATATCGCAGGAAGCTCACTGCCCTCTGACAAGCACCCGGGGTATTCATAATAGGGGATCCCAAGGTGCTCTTTATCAGGACTCTCCAAATGGTTGGGAAAGAGATAAGGCCTGAGGCGCATGTAAGCCAGCGTTCATTCTCTACGCCTGCAGCCTCTTGTGACACAGTCTTGTATGTAATCTCTTGTAGTACATGTTCAACTGAGAGCACATCAATGGGGTGCTTTATCCAAAATACACAGTTATCAGCAAATTAGTCACATCACTAAATGTCAAAAGACATCTTACCGAGTGCAACGGATGAAGATGTGCGGGGAAAAACGCATGGGAACTGCAGTACAGATGAGATCCGATGTCTTTTTATGCTGCCAGAGCTGTGTGGAAAAAAAATAAAAAATAAAACAATTATAGAAACTATGACCAGAGTTGCAGCTTTCAGAACTGAAAAATATAAACTAACTTACTTTCAAGTAGTGAGCCAGGATTTTATTTTAAAAGGCACTCCACGGGAAACTGAACTGCAAAAACAGAGGAATTTACTGTATTGCAATTTAAAGAAATTCAGCACAGGTAATGCATTCTGGGAAACGAAGTTCCACAAAAGTTTATCCATTACAAATAAACACAAAAATCTAGGTTGAATTTTATCTATCTTTTTTGTTAAGTTTTTAAGTTAAAAAAAAAAACATTACATTTCAGAACTATCAAACAAGGCAATATTAGTTAAAATGTAGAATTTCCAGTTATATTAATTTCTTTAGATTTCAATTCATTTTAATTCTACTTCCTTACATTTAAATTCAACCTTCAGTTCTGCATCCTCTTTGCATTCAATAAAATTTGGAGTTATGTAAATTTCTTTGAATATCAATTCACTTTAATTTTACTTCCTTAAATTCAAATCCTAACCACAACTCAAAATAATTTGCAGTTATATCAATTTCTTTGAATTTCAGGTTATTTTATTTCTACCTCCTTGCGTTCAAATTCTAACTACAATTCTGCATTCAATAAAATTTGGAGTTCTTTGAATATTAATTCATTTTAATTCTACTTCATTAAATTCAAATCCTAATCACAATTACGCATCCTGTTTGCATTTAATATAATTTGTAGTTATATAAATTTCTATGAATTTTGATTCATTTTAATTCTACTTCCTTGCATTCAAATTCTAACTACAATTCTGTGTCCTGTTTGCATTCAATAAAATTTGCAGTTAAATACATTTCTTAGAATTGTAATTTTTTTTTAATTCTATTTCCTTACATTTAAATTCTAACTACAATTCTGCACCCCGTTTGCAGCTCAGTACAGTTTGTGGTTATACGAATTTCTTTGATTTGGAATTCATTTTAATTCTATATCTTTACATTCAAATGACAATTCTGCACCCTGCTTGCAGCTCAATAAAATTTGCAGTTCTAATAATTTATTAAAATTTCAGTTCATTTTAATTCTTCTTCATTACATTTAAACTACAATTCTGCATCCCATTTGCAGCTCAGTGAATTTTGCAGGCATATGAATTTTTTTGAATTGCAATTCATTTTAATTCTATCCTTATATTCAAATGACAATTCTGCACCTTGTTTCCAGCTCAAATAAAATATAGTTATATGAATTTCTTTGAATTGCAATTCATTTTAGTTCTATATCCTTACTTTCAAATGAGTTCTGCACCCTGTTTGCAAATTTTGCAATTATTTGAATTTCTTTAAATCACATCTTATTTTAATTGTCATTACATTCACAATTACAATTATGCACCTTATTTGCAGATCAATAAATATAGTGATATGAATTTCTTTGAATTGCAATTAATTTTAATTCTGTTCTTACATTCACATTACAATTCTGCACCTTGTTTGTAGCTTAATAAAGTATAGTTATATGAATTTCTTTCAATTGCAGTTCATTTTAATTCTATCCCTACATTCAAATGACAATTCTGCACCCTATTTGCAGCTCAATAAAATTTGCAGTTCTATAAATGTATTTAAATTTCAGATAATTTTAATCCTGCTTCCTTACATTCAAATTACAATTTTGCATCCTGTTTGCACCTCAATAAATTTTGCAGTTATGTGAATGTCTTTAAATCACATCTCATTTTAATTCTATCATTACATTCACATTACAATTGTGCACCTTGTTCACAGATCAATAAAATATATTTTATGAATTGTGATTCATTTAAATTCTATCCTTACATTCAAATATTCTGCATCCTTTTTGCAGCTCACTTAAAATGAAGTAATTTAAAAGCAATTTCTGAACTGCACAATAAAAAAATGGTGATAACACAATCCAGATATGCATGTCTTCTCAGGTAAAGGCTGTGAAAGCAACTGCTATTTCTCAACTAATTAACCTCACTTCCAACAAGTGTCTGATGGGAGAGCAGCAGTGACCCGGGATCATGTGGCCAGCTGCAGCCCCAACACTGTTCCTGGAGCAGTGCAGTCAGAGCACTACATCAGCAGGCACTCAGCAGATGCTAAGATATCTCCCCTGAGGTACACACGCCATGTTCACCACACCTGGACCACGCTGATGGATCATAATTCTACCCAGATCAGGAGAACGAGCAAGCCAGCAGAACCAGGTCTTGCCTGCTTAAATCTGGTCTACCTGGTCTGCCTTCTCATCTCACTCATATACACCGTAAAGAATGTAAGGACGTTATATGCAAGTATTAAAATAAAATCTACAATAAAGTAAATAATATTTTTTGTCACCGCTTTCATGATGAGAAATTAGCTTAACTGTGTAAGTTTAGCCTTATTCATACTTTAATCAATATTAAAATATACGAAACCTTTATTATTTGATTTTTCATTTACTGTTGTTACTAAATATCGGTGTGTTCAAAATAATTTACTTTCACTCTTCAGCATTGTTAGTTCTTTTGTATTGGCTTATTTCAAGATGTCCTCATTTGAAATGGCTTTGTACAGTAAGAGAGTTAATGAGCATATTCATGAATGTATTTTAATGCGAAGCAATCAGAGATTAATTATTGCAGATGAGAGTTCATTAAGCTCTCACTCAACAGTAATTTGATACCTTATTGACATCAGGTCATTGGCCTACACATGTAGCCAAATAAAGATAGATTCATTAGAGTCTGACATGCTGAAATCGTCAGTGCTTGAGCATATGATAAGAATATATAAATAATATATATAATATATATATATATAGTGGAATGAAAATAATATTGATGTCTTGTAAAAATAAACGTCTGTTGAACGCATATAGAAAATAATAAAAGTAGATAGCTAAGTTTTCGTATCGAAAAGTTCTCAAATTTCTGTTTATTAAATTGGAAAATCAACCTGTGCTAAACGCGTCTGATAGACGCCACCGAAAAATGGTTGAGAAATGGTTGTTGTTCGAAAAAGGACTTATTGTAGAAAAATACTGAAATGGTGGGAAATCTCTCGGTGGGAAAAAAAAGTCAAAATTGAGCATGTGCTCAGAAAGACTTTTCTGTTTATTTTATTACTACAGATAATCAAACGTTCAATATTTGTAAATTGGTCAAACGCTGGC
>JAHKKF010519750.1:0-23497 GCA_019740295.1 Labeo calbasu | reverse complement strand
CTGGCTTGAAGATAATAGCTGAAACATGTTTGTTCTCAGGGGTCCTAATTTACACGTTAAATTTATTGGGGGAATGTAAATTATTTTCTTTTGCCGTTTAATTTGCGCGAACAAATCTAATTCGAAAAACTGTTAAAATGCCATTTATATCAGAACCGTGACAGTTTTCATTTTGTGATGCACTAAATCATCAGGCATTCTGCTTCCTGAGATGCTTTAAATTTCAGCTTTTCTTTGATTAGTAGCATTAATTTTCCAGTTATTAATTCAGTTTAAAATATTACATTTCAAACACGATTTACACTGAGCCACATCAAAGTGCGTGAGGGAGATTAAGTTAGTCGCCTTTGTCAATTCGATAAAGTGTAAAATGCTGGACAGCTAAAGGCTGTCCTACCTCGTGTGTCTTTTTTCTTCTTTTATTTCTTTAAGATTAATAACAGTTTTAAACCACTTCGTTTATTTGGCAGCTATAGTTGTGCATCAAAATCTAAATAAATAAATGTGTTCGAATATTAAATGCGAGCAAATTCAATTTAGAATGTTTCGAAATGAATTCATGTTTGAGGTTAACCTGAGGTCGGCCTGCAATGATAAATGTAACCTAATAGATAATGCTGCATCGCTTCCAAAAAGTGATTCATTTGGTTTGAGTAACCTGTGGAGAAGCACTGGACCTGTTGTCCTTCAAAAATACCAGCTCAAAATATTTTCTGATAGTACAACCGTGCATGGTGCATCATCTCACCTTATAAATTACATTTTTCTGTTGGTTTGTTGAGAACAAATCGGTTGAGTGATTTCCAATTTCCAAAGAACATGGTGATCTAATCGCGCGAATCAGCTGACATATTGAAGCTGTGACGCGATCAGTTGAAGACCGCCAAAAACCGCTTTCTACTATCACCATCCCGCCAATATTTGTGGACTTTTTTTAACGACATTTCTCAATTATCAAAATTTAAGCGAATTTAGTACATTTTAATGTGAGTGCGCAGATAATCGTGTCTCAATAATAAAACAATCAGGTAAAATATGTGTTCACAGAGCAATAAGGGAGAACGTGATTATTCGTTTACTGAAATTAAAAATATAAATGTGTTCGAGCTGTTAAAAACGATTAATAATGATAAGAAACATAAAAATGTATTTGGATAAGCTTTGCTTACCGAAGCGAAAGACAGTTTCAAAACTAATTGATCAATCATCAGCAAGCATATTTATTAACGCTTGAAAATGTTGTTGGAATTTATTCACAAAATATTTATATTCGATTTAATAATAACAAAAGGAAAAATATCCCATATGTTTAACATTTTATTAAATAAAAGTGCAATACACACGAACCTGCAAGGCGCATTTTGCAGGATTCCAACACTGTTACAAACTTAAAATATCATAAATTAATCATGAAAAAAAAATTAAAGAAACATCCTAACATTGGGAGACGAACACTATGCATTATATTACAAATATATGGTTAGGTGTTTGTTTATTTACACGTGTTATGGCCAGATCAATCTTTTGACTGAGCCTCAATTTTAGGCTGTCGCTCAGATGTCTTTTACCATTAGTGGTAAATTCGGAAAATTACTCTATATTTCCATTGTTGATTATTTTTAAAAATCAAAGGGCTGAGGCAGTTTACACCCATAGAAAAAAAAATAATAATCATAACTCAGGGTGATCAGCACCTACAAATTAATGATATGAAAATGCAAATCACAAAGCCTAAACCAAAAATTAAACTGAAGCGAAATAAACGAATTCTGCCATGTTTACTATTCAAAATATTTTACACATAAATATTCACAGTAATATAATTCCTATGAGATACAACTCACGCCGTTTTTAATTTACAAAAAAGTACCGTTGTCTTTATGTCGAAACGTGTCTATTGCAGACACTGATGCACGTTCAGCTCCACCAATAGTGCATATTCCTCTGATTTGCATCCTTCCTCTCAAACCAGAGCTCAAACTTGGTGAAAAACAGTAGCCTACATTATTATTTTTGACACTTCTTGAAGAATTTGACAACCCATTTCCCGTTTCCATTTTACGAGCTCTCGTTTTCCGACGTGTGAATGATAAGAGCTGAGTTCGGTTTGTGTTTTTTCAGTAACTGGGTTATTTTTTCATCGTCCGAGTTTGGGTCTAAAGGTTTGTTGTAGTCGTCGTCGTCGTCTTCATTTTCCGAAGCCCCTTTCAGCCTTTCGGTCTCTGAATCTTGCTTTTTCTTTGCCGAGGCCATTTCAGCCGCATGCCGTTTTCTCCATTTTGTTCTTCGGTTTTGAAACCACACCTTTACAACGAAAATAAGATAAACGTTTTTAAATCCACACAGAAATATAGATTTATCTCAGTCAAAAAGTCGACATACCAAATGGAAATTATAGCCTAATAACGATTTCGCCCAGAAACATTTAACAATGTCAAACAAATTAAACATTTTTCTGCCTAGCTTAAAAAAGCTTATATAATAATATCATGAAGAGATAGCTCTTTAAATATCTGTAATATAACCATCTTCAGTCTGTGAGAAAAAATAAAATATTTTAACATTAAAATCGAAGTGTCTATGGCTTTTGAAATAAACGGTGGTGCACACTGCAATTTCTCAAACAAACTCTAATAACTTTAAATGATTGTAATGCGTGAATAAATTTGATATGGAAGTCGGTTGCATTATATTTAAATAACCTGCTGTATAGAAATAAATTGATGTGTTAAAAGTTGTGGCTAAAGTAAAGACATATAGTGTTTAAATAAACACTTTTACTAAGCCGATCCCACATCAAATTGTCTTTGAATTAGATGAACAATCGAGTCAAGGTTTTTCCTTGTCATACATAAACTATTGGGACTGTCTTACCTTGACTTGGCTCTCTGTCATTCCTAAAGAGTAGGCCAACCGTGCTCTCTCAGGTCCAGCTAAATATTTCGTTTGCTCGAATGTTTTTTCCAGAGCAAAAATTTGCTGCCCGGAAAACGTTGGTCGCGTGTGTTTCCTTTTCCCATCTTTGTCCAGCAGCACTGAGTTTTGATCTGTGAGATAGAAAGCAAGATAGAAAATTCAGCTCATGTTATTATTACATCCTATTATAAATTGTGCTCATTGTAATATTTTGTATCGCTAACAGCCTTCGAGAAAGTTAATGGTGCACTTACGTGGTGAACACGCAAATCTGGCGTCTCTCCAGTGAGGGCTTTGCATAACTCCAGGCCAAAATATCGGGGTTCTGCCTGGAAGGTCTGTCAGAGGTTTCGGATAGCGAGCCACCGCCACGGCCGCGGCACTGGGGCTGAAATACAGCCCTGGAGGAGGCGGAGGACTCAGGCTGCTGAAACGGGGCAGTCCAGACAAGATTCCAGCGGGGGAAGATGCCGCCGCCGCCGCTGCTGCTCCGGCGACCACCGAGGGTCGACTGAGGATGTCGTTTATTCCGTGAGGTGTGGCGACCGAGCACTGCTGATGTGATACGAGAGTCGAAAGTCCAGTGGATGTTTTGATCCCCGGGGACGAGACCGGGATACCACCTGGATTCGGAGAGGTAGCTGTCGGTGAAGTGGAGGATGCTGGTCCAGTGGAAGATAACGGGTAGGCTGGGTAAAGTGGTGTCTTCATTTCGGTCATACTATGTAAAGCAGCCAAAGGTGGGGTATTGAGTAGGAAAGCGCTCTGGCGAGACCCGTCCATTTGCCCCACCGCTAACATAACCAAGAAACTACAACTTTAACTACAACTTGCGCAAAAAGCAAGACGGCGGAGACCCGAGCAAAACGCAAAAACAAACGTAGAATAGCAAATGAGGAGGGGAAAAAAATCACTCAAGCCTTTAGAAAAAAAATAATGTTTTCTCTAAAAAATCCCAATCAGTTGTACCGAAGCTTCATACCCATCTCCTGTGGCAAAATCCATTCCCTTCATTCAGTTCTTGCAAATATGGCATGATACAACAGAGCGGCGTCCTTTCAAAGAGAGTGTTTGTGAAATCTATAAATAAAAAGAGAGTCTTTCTGGGTAGTTCACATGAAGATCTGGAAGATAATAAAACATTTTCATCAACCTGCTGTCTTTTGCTGCAAAAAGTCAAAACTTTGAGAGCGTGCCTGGGAAAGTAGAGGGACTCGGTGGGATGTGATTGGCTCGGGCCCGCAGTGACGTGGCCCGTGTCAGCTGAGTGTCTGAACTGAATTTAGGAGTCTGTCCTCATTGGTTCTCATTTGCACATTAAAAGAGCTGCCATCCGACCCGCTATTAAATACAAAAAGGGGACAAAATCAATCTAGTCAATTTGAGATCTATTTCTTAAATAAAGGGACATCTGCATGCGTGCTGGTCATGTGAGGCAGTCGGATATCTTATGAGCTTAAAAGTCTCTATGGACAAGGCTTAAACACTCCACAGATAAATCACAATACAATCACGGAACGATGAAGCTTGAATAAACACTATCATTTTACGTCAACTTCCAGCTCTGAGGGAAATATGTTTCCTATTTCCTCATCAAAACCTCTTATGCCACTTTTCTCAAATGTATTGTTTTTGTATTATTTGGATTCGTCTGAATAAGCTAGCCTAAATGGCAATTGAATACATGTGAAATATCAGAAACTCACAGCTGAGGTCTTAAAGGTTCTGTTTCGTTTCTACCTCTGTATGTATGCCAGTCACAGGAGGCTATATCTACAGTTTAAGAGATTTAAAACACACTATCACCAGTTTTGTTCATTAAAGAGAAGGAGGTTGATTTGGAGTGGCGGGATAGCAATTTAACAATATTCAAGACAATCAAATATAAACTATTTTTGTTTCATAGTGTGTCCTTTCTTCCACAATAAACCATCAGCTAAATGCAAAGTGCAATGTGTTGCAGCACCTAGTGGTCAAAAAGAAAAATAGCATATAATAGGATGTGGCAACTAAGCCTCCTGTTGCATTATAATTCGTTAATTCATGTTGACAGTAATTTATTTACGTACAGTGTTGGGGGTAACTAGTTACAAGTAACGGAATTACGTAATTACAAAATAAATGTAACGGTAATCTGTTACAGTTACTGAGAAGAGATGTGTAATTCAATTACAGTTACTTATGAAAATGTTAAAGATTACAAAAGGAGTTAACATCTGAATATTTTCACACACACATACAGTTTTGATTGATTTCTTTCACAAATTGTATTGACTAAAATATAAGACAGCAATGTTTCAGGAGTTTAGGACACAGATGTCGAGTATTTAAGAACGATCTCAAGATAAAAGGGGGTGCTAAAGTCTGATTTTGGCTGTTTATTAAAATTGAAGTTTTATAACCTTAATTCAAAATGATTAAGGATTTTGAAAGTCTGACATTAATCAGTGTTGAGCACCGTTATAAGGTTAACCATGCCTGCTTTAAATGTTCGAAAATGAATAACAGTTGAAAACATTCATTAGAAATTTTAAAAAGTACTCAAAAAGTAATGTTACATAACTTTAGTTACACTATTACATTTCAAATAGCGTAACTTGTAATTTGTAACTTATTACATTTCCAAAGTAACCTTCCCAACACTGAATACTACTATATTACCTAAATATTAAAGATCGGACTACTAAATTCCTAGAGGGATAAAAACAAACCCAGAAACAGTAAAAATATGCATCAAGAACCTGTAGATGCAGATGTAGAGTAGATTCACAGTTCTACATTGCCCTCTACTGGTGAAACTAAGCACTGTATCCTCCGGTATTAAAATACTTGAAGTGCAGAACTGTGACATGATCAGGTCATAAGAGCCAAAACGTAATTATACCCAGTCTCCAAAAAAATGTGTATGCAAAAAATATGTTCCTTATACATATATAAAGACATTTATTATAGACACACTACTAGAGGTTTTTGGGCAGTGAGATTTTTAATATTTTTCAAAGAAGTCTCTCCTCACCAAGCCTGTATTTTATGTTTCAAAACTGCTTTCTATTTGAATATATTTTAACATGTAATTTATTCCTGTTATCAAAGCTACATTTTCAGCATCATTACTCCAGTCTTCAGTGTCACATGATTCTTCAGAAATTATTCTAACATGCTGATTCGCTGAACAAGATTTTTTTTCTTCTTCTTAGTATTACCAATACTTAAAACAGTTGAGTACATGAACAGAAAGATCCAAAGATCATCAATCTGAAATAAGCTTTTGTAACATTATACACTATACCATTCAAAAGTTTGGAGTCAGTATTTTTTTTTTTTGGAGGGGGGAAATTACAGAGAAATTAAAACTTATTTAGCAAGGATGCTTTACATTGATCAAAAGTGATGATAAAGACATTATAACGTTACAAAAGTTTTCCATTTCAGATAAATGCCATTCTGAACTTCAAAGAAACCTTAAAAAAAAAAAAAAAAAAAAAAAAAAAAATTCTACTCAGCCGTTTAACAAAAAAAATATTTGAGCAGCAAATCAAAACATTAGAATGATTTCTGAAAGACCATGTGACTGGAGTAATGATGCTAAAAAATTCAGCTTTGAACTCACAGGAATTACATTTTTATAAATATTCAAATAGAAAAGTCATTTTAAATATTAAAAATATTTCAAAATGTTACCAGTTTTGCTGTACTTTGGATCAACTAAATGCAGGCTTGGAAAGTTTTTATTTAATTTTTTTTTTATTACAAAATACATGTAATCTTTGAAATATCTAACCGCATATATTCCTCACACATACTCTGGTTGACTTTGCTGCTTGCATAGTTCATGTCTACATATTTGACTGGACAAGTAACAATCTACTAAATGAATGGCAACATAACTCACAAGTTAGACCCTCTTTAGAAACATTTGAGTAACTAAACTCTGATCTTTAACCACCAAGCCAAACATTAGACACGTTTGTGTCAGAGCACTCCAGTTCTCGATGATAGATGGATACATTTTAAGGAGTGTTTAAATTCAAATAAAACCACACTGAGCTGCTGCCCTGCTTAATACATCATTTATTTACTATTGGAGCTAATTTTTGACATTTCTTTTCAACCAATTTCACTTTTAAATGACAGTGGCTTTAAGCACAAGCTTACTTCTGTCATCTTTAGACAAACCTCAAAAAGAAAGGAACAGAGTCATTTTGTAGTACGAATGTTGGACTTTATTTACATTTACTCCCGAGCCATAAGTTTCTGCTTCTTCAGTTTCTTCTGAGAAACCTGTGTGGAAAAAAAAAATTAATAAATAACTGGTTAATGATCATTCACCAACAGCAGTTTTTAACAGCAATTTAATGCACGACAGCTGATCAGAAATTGAGTTTTTTCATCTTTAATCCAAAGGTGTCCTAAGATGTCATCATTACAGCCACGTCTACAGTTCGTACTTCAACTCAGGAAAAAAACAGAATACCTTTTTCTTCTGAGAAACCTCCTCCTCTGGTTTGGGAACGATCTGCTCCTTCTCAGTAAGGATCATTTCGATGTGGCATGGGGAGCTCATGTAGGGGTTGATGCGTCCGTGCGCACGGTAAGTACGCCTGCGCATCTTTGGGGCCTTGTTCACCTGGATATGCTCAATCACCAGAGAGTCCACATCCAAACCCTACAAGATCACAAAGCAGAATGATGATAAAGCACGTACAGTAGTGAAAGCTGCATACATGAAAGCTACTTCAGTCATACGCTGAAGCAACAATTCTAAAAAAGCGTAACAGTTCATACAGTCTTACCTTGAGCTCAGCATTGCTTTCTGCGTTCTTCAGCATGTGGAGCAGGAACTCGGCACTTTTCTTAGGCCAACGTCCCTGAGTCCAGTCATGCTGCTTAGCCTAAAAATTGAAAACATCACAAGTAAGTTGAAGTCATCTTAATTTGACTAACACATTGAGCTATGCTAATGTTCTAAAGTTTGGGACAGCAAGTTAAGAACTTTATACTTTTAACTTCATAATCGGCAAATCAGAATGATTTCTGAAGGATCATGTGACACTGAAGAATAAGAGTAATGATGTCACAGAAATAAGTTACATTTTAAAATATGCGAATATATGTTATTTCAAACAAGACTTTTCACTAAACCCAAACTTTTGAACATTAGTGTATATGTTGCTCAGCTTATTAAGTGTTTTTTTCATGGTTACATCCAAAGGTGTCCTAAGATGGTCATCACAGCAACAGACTGATTTTTTTTAAAGCTCAGCTTTAAAACCAGACAAAATCTCACCTGAGCACAACGGCCAACACCACCATTGTAACGACGGAAGGGAACACACTGGTGCTTAATCATAACATCCTTCAGGTACTTGTTTGCCTTGCGGATGTGCATGCCTTTGATGGCCTGAGCGGTCTCACGGGTGTTCTGAGGACAAAACATGAAGACAACACTTAATAACAGGTCACCAAGTAAGTCAGCCTCAATCACTTTACAAACTAGAAACTCAGAAAATACGTGATTCTCTTCATTAACACTTCAAAGGTGTCCTAATTTGGTCATCTTTGCAGCAACACTACATTTGCAAACCATCTGCTCAACCTATAACTAATTATACGCGGATACAGAGTGCAACCTTAAAAGAAGTTCACTTCCAGAAAAAGTTTCTCACCCCCTATATCATATATCAGATGTTGATTTCCTTCCACAAAAAATTACATTTGAGGAAAACACTCCAGGATTTTTCTCCATGACGTGGACAACAGGTTGAAGGTCCAAAATGCAGTTTGAAAGTGCTCTGCACAATTCCAGCCAAGGAACAAGGGTCTTATCTAGCAAAACGATCTGTCATTTTCTAAAAAAATAAATGACTTATATACCTTTTAAACCACAAATGATCATCCTGGACTAGCTCTGCGAAGAGAGTCGTCACACATAACCACTTTGGAAGTCATGCACAGTTAGTAGGGCCAAAAACTCTAATTTTATTCTTTAAAATCAAAATAGTTTGACTTTCTTTGCAAGTTCATATTGTAAACACTTCCTTTGTGTGTGCCTGATTACGTAGGATTCTTATGTGGAAAATGAGCATTTGTTGTCAAAGTATATAAAAATTGTACTTTTCTTAAACGACCAATCGTTTCACTAGATAAGGCCCTTATTTCTCAGATGGGATTGTGTAGAGCCTTTGGAAGCTGCATTGAAACTGCAATTTGGACCTTCAACCCGTTGGTCCCCATTGAAGTCCACTATATGGAGACAAATCCTTGGTTGTTTTCCTCAAAAACCTTAATTGCTTTTCGACTGAACAGACATGAACATCTTGGATGACATGGGAGAGAGGAAATGACTAGGAAATTTTAATTCTGGAAATGAACTTTATGTAAAAATTTACATTAATTTAATTCAATTCAAACTCGGGTGAAGAATTACACTTTCATAACCAAAGCAACTATTGGAATTTACCAGTACGCATTACAATGTCATGTTATTAACACTTCTGAAGCATCCCAAAGAACACAAATCAAGTTAATATCAATAAAACATTTGTAAATATTAGACAATCTTGCCATATACACTGCCTTCCAAAAGTTCAGAAACACCTGGCAAAGTGTGGTTTTGGACGATATGAGCATAAATCATTTTTTGGTGCAAATACATAAAAAGTAACTTGACATTATTATTGAGGACCAGCAATAATAAATTTCATTTTGATTACATAATGGCATATACACACGTCAAAGTCAGACATGCCCCTTTGCCAGCTGTGATGCCTGGTTACTGGTTTAAACTTGGCCCAGGTTTTTAAAAGATTTTTGGGTCAGCACACCTTAATAGCTTCAACGATTGATTGCTAATTAAGTTTAGAATACAATGAATTTAGGCCCAGATTGTGCAGAGCTGTAATAGCTCTGATTTAAAATGTACGTTTTTTTCTATGTATAAACTGTTTATGTAATAAAATATGTTTTTGTAGTTTGTGTTGTACCTTATCAGTGCAAAATTATCACAAATTAAAAAGGATTCATGCCAATATTGTCCAAAACCCCACATTTCTAGGACGTTTCCAAACTTTTGGATGGCAGTGTATCGATCACACGTTAAAACACAAACATCTATGAATTATTAGCTTTGTTCTTGGGTGCACAGCTCCCTCAAAACCCAATAAATAACTTTTTTGCTCCAAAACCATTTCTAACGTCATTAATCTCAGAGTTGGTTAGTTTGGTCATAAAATTCCCACAAGTGAGAACTTTTAAACTCCAATGGAGAAAATTCAGAAAATGCTTTATATAAACAAGGCTGCACTCTTTGACAGTGAATGTCAGCGTCATGTCAAGCACTCGGAATGTAGCATGAAGACGTTCATTCTTACCTTGAAGTGAACACGAAGGTTGGAACCCCTCGACTTGCATGCTGTAGAACAGAAAAACTATTACTACACATGTTCAATACCGAGCAGCCGTATGGTAAAAAGTAGCTGCCAACTCACATTTAGTCGGGTTCTCTGGGTCGAGTGAGTAGCGGACCATTTTGAGAGATCTGGAGAGAGAAAAAATGAAACTGGATGGTTAGAACAGGCGTAGAAGATACCAAACTCAAACAAAAAAAAACACAGTTGTTTAGAAAAGAAGAGAAAAAATTAAGCACTCTGACGCTAGCATAAATAGCAATAGCACCGCATGATGCTACATGTATCGATACATTGACAAACTTCCATTTCTGCCTACAATACTTTATGTCTTTACAATCCAGAGTTTGTTTTTAATTCGTAAACTCTAGCACATGTTGTTACATTCATATAAAAACAAAAGTCTCTGTGCAACGCCGACACTAGAAAATGGCAGAGCACGGGGGACCATGTATGTAATAACATAATATTAACAATTTAAGGTTTACGACGAGTCATATTCTCAATAAATGTTAAATATAAACTAAATAAACATGTCAATGTGTTATTTGGACTTAAAAAATCGTGATGATGGTGATACAAAAGGGATTATTTTGAACATCACTGCAGTGGGATTCGTATGGGCACTTACGTTCTCAGGCCGCGGAAGGGAAGAGGAAGTGAAAGGCATTCTGGGAGATCAAATCCGTTCTTGCTTCTTCGTGGGAACGTTAGCTGTAGACACGTGCGTTTTGATAAATTGCTAGCGCCACCAAGTGGATCAGTGATCAGTTCATTGAAAATTGGTGAGATGACAGTGACATAACACGCATGATACAATAAATGACCACATTTAAACATTTAAAGGCGTGCTAGGGTGTACGTGGAAGCGTTTAGAGAAAGCAGTGTAAATATAAATATAATAAAAATAAGATTAAAATAAATAAACAAATACATTTGAATAACACAACTTAAAATAATTCAATAAATGTATAATAAAATATAATTTATAAATAAAATAGTTTTAAAAAAAGATATCATTACATTACTACACTGCCATTCAAAACTTTGGGATCAGTAAGATTTTTAATGTTCTTTAAAATGTTTCTTATGCTAATCAAGGCTGCATTTATTTGATCAAAAATCCAGAAACAACTGTAATATTGTGAAATATTGTTGCAATTTAAAATAGTGGTTTTCTAGTTTAATAAACTTCAAAATAGAATTTATTCCTGTGATGAAATTCAGTCTTCAGTGTCACATGATACTTCAGAAATCATTCTAATATGCTGATTTATGATCAATATTGGCACAATTGTGCTGCTTAATATATTGTTGGAACCTGTGATAGTTTATTCAGGATTCTTTAATAAATAAAAAGTTTTAAAGAACAGCATTTTTTAAAAATAAAAATCTTTTGTAACAATATGTAAAAGTGGTCATTACATTTTTATTCTTTCTTTTTTGATAGAAATTAATACTTAAAAATAGTACATAAAAGTATATGGGTTACATTTAATATATAATGAATAAAAATGATTATTTAAATCGATCTATTATTTACTTAACGATACATTTTTTAAATTAAGAAAATAATAATAATGCCGTCAGCGCTAGAGGGCAGCACAGGACAAAATTGCGAATACGGGAACATGAATGGCATGCAAAACTTTGGTTTAATGTATCAGTTACTGAAGACTTAAGTTTGACACTTAATTTATTAACTTTATTTACTAAAAAATAAATAAAATAAAATAAAATAATACAACATTTCCAAAAGTAAAATTAAAATTAAAGTAAATTTAAATTATGAATTAATACTGTAATAATGTATCACTGATACTAAAATAATTGGTTCTATATGTGAAAAATGTAAACGTTTTGTAATATAATATAATTTAATAATACAATATATATTAATTATATGAAGATTATTTTTTATATTATATAATTATAAATAATTTGCAGCAAGATGAAATTCAATCTCTAAGAAATCAAGGCATTCTTTTTTTAACCATATGGGGTAAATATTAAAAAGTAAATAAAATAAAATAATAATAACAATAATAATACAAAATTACCAAAACTAAAAATAAAAACAAATTCAAATGATGAATAAATACTATAATAGTGTATCACTGATATTAAAATAATTGGTTCTATATCTAAAAAAAATGTTTATGTTTTGTAAAATAAAATAAAATAGATATATTAATAATATGAAGATTATATATTTTATATTATATAAATAAATGATATATTGTAAATAATTTGCAGCAAGATGCATTTCAGACTTGTTTAATGTTTTACGTAAGTTTATGCTTTAATAAATCAAAGAAATCAAAGCATTATTACCCAATGGGGTAAATATTAAAAGTATAAAAATATATATAAAAAAATAATAATAATATTAATAATAATAATAATACAAAACTACCTAAACTAAAACTAAAATGAAAACTGAAAATATAAAAATGAAGGCAAATTCAAATGATGAAAATATATATATTAATATATTATATATAAATAAATAAATAGAATATAATATTTACATGAAGATTATATGTTTTATATTATATAAATAAATTATACATTATAAATAATGTGCAGCAAGATGCAATTCAGCCTCGTTTAATGTTTCATGTAAGTTTATGCTTCAATAAATCACAGATATCAATGCATTCTTCTGGGGTAGAATTAAGAAACATAACTTCAGTACTTCAGTTAACATTTTACATTCAATTAATAAGAGCATGTAATTAGAACATCGTAATCAACATTTATTATATTGATAATTCAGCCATCTATTATCAGAAAATAATTCTAAATGAGTTACATATAAGTCAGTTGCTGTCTGTAATTGTACAAATAAGGACATAAGTGTGTGTAAAAGAGATACAGTTGTCATTTATAGCATTATGAAACTGCCCACTGTCATAAGTAATAGCTTGGAAAATGAGACTCTGCAGCAGTAACCCCATTGCATCAGTCAAAGCATAAGCTACATTTGGCACGAAACCCTGGGCAAGAATTCAGAAAACCTTTATGAGACTTGTAGCCCGAGTCAAAAACTCAATATTGCAGCCACATTTCCTGTCAGGAGGAATAATGCCAGCTCACTTTTCCCTCAGTGTGTAAAAAGCTGCTGAAACGAATACTGCTGCTACATCAGTCAGACATTCATCTTTACTTCCTTTGTTTCTCCTTAATGCAGTGCTTTTGCTCTTGGAGTGAGAGACAGTGGACGTGAGCTGTCTGTCACAGGCACAGCCAGGTACACGTTGTAGAGTTTCATGTTGTTCCCATTAAGATGCTTGTGTTTTTGCTGACTCTCACCTGTACAGAGGTAACGTATCTAGCGGGTTTTGGAGCCTCCCGCTCCGCAGTATCGAACCGGTTCTCTTGTATCCTGCTCGGAAATCTGCTGAAGCTCACATGCAGGTTAAATTACGACGCCCCTTGAGAACAACTTCAGAATGATGTTAGTGCTGCGATTGGTCGACGTGTACCCAGCATTACATTACAGCAGATTTGTTGGCCTTGCACGGGCTTGTTCAGTGCGACAACAATGCATTGATCCGTTAAACCTGTAGACCTCTGTTAATAAGGCTAACGTGTGCTGAACTCATCAAATATCTTATTTTCCTCTATTATAAATATAGTATTTTGCTACATATTGGACATTTGAATGCTGTGGACACTGCATTCGTTTCTGCTCGGTCATATCCTCACGGTAACTTGTCCTACTCGCTCAAGCATTTTTCTGACATCATCCTGTTTTTAAATGGAAAACCTCAATATATTTCCAGAGAAACCTTCTGTAGTCGAATACATTTGTCTTTGTCAGGTAGGAGTTTCTAAGAATTGCACAATCTATTCTAATCACATCTCCAGAAACGTCTTGAGCGGTTTTCCATTCCACTGATGGCTCTTTATTTTGCTTATTGAATTTAGGCCCAGTCTAAAAGAGGCCCTTAGTTCAGTGCATCCCAGGTTGGATTGATCACATGGCGTTTTCTAGAACTTCTAGGCCACCTGTCTAAACGTTGTCATATCAAGTTAATGAAGTCTGTTTAAAGGCCATTCAGAGAGATGTTTCTAAACAAATTATAAATGTATTGCTGAAAACACGTTACCAAGACTGTGAACTATGTAGTACTGAATGGTGGAGTTGGACCGTTAAACAGCTTTTCACCATTTTTGTGTTCAGGATTTTTTTGGGGGCGGAGCTGAAATTACGTCTCGATGACGCACTAGACTCGCTGAGCATGGCCCTGCCCCTAACACTATAATAACTAGAGTGTAGCATCAGTGATTCACTAGCTCAGTCGCGAGTTACTGTTATTAGCGTTAGTTACTACAGCCTACAGTTTGCTAGATATCTATGCCTTTGCTACTTCAGTGTATATTACCGGGTAGCGATGATTTACTAAACAGCTCGGTCATCCATTCAGGTTGAAGGTAATTGACAGTTGAGAGAGGCGGAGCTTCCCCGGGAGTGGGCGTGGTTTTCGTGCCGCGAGTTGACACACCCCCAGCGTGAGAGCGGAGAAATCTGCTTATTTTTCCAAGATTTTGATAACTTATTTTATCTACTTGGCATTTTTTATCATTCAAATTTGGCTGGGAGGTTAATAACACGTTTTTCTGTGGTGTGACCAACTCAGAATACATATTTAAAATTGCTTTACATAGACTTTAAGTACAATCGCCCAGCAGGATTTACTATATAGTGAAATATTTTCTCTTATTTCCAGAATAAAATCACAATTTGGATGTGTTTGTGTAAAAAAGAGAGTACTGTTATTGTTCACTATTATTTATAAATAATATATAAAATAAGTTTATTTACTAAGTTTATTTTTAAAACCAAATAAAGCTAAAAAAAAAAAAAAAAAAAAAAAAAAAAACCTAAATAGAATTATTAAAAAAAAAAAAAAAAAAAAAAAAAAAAAAACCTAAATAGAATTATTAAAAATAATAATAATAGAAAATTACCAAAACTAAAATTAACATGAAAATTGAAAATAGAAAAATAAAAGAGAATTTAAATTATGAATAAATACTATAACAGTGTATAATAAATTGTATAAAAAAGTAAAATAATTGGCTCTATATGTGAAAAATGTAAATGTATAATTATATATATATATATATATATATATATATATACATAATAAGATAATATAAGATAATATATATATTAATTATTTTAAGATATGTTTTATATTATATAATAAATAATATATAACAAATAATTCACAGAAAGATACAATTCAGTCTTGTTTAATATTTTATGTAAGTTTATTCTTCAGTAAATCAAAGAAATCAAGGCAATCTTCTTGATCCATATGGGGTAAATATTAAAAAGTAAAAAAAATAAAATAAAATAACACAAAATTTCCAAAACTAAAATTAAAATGAAAACTTAAAATATAAAAATAAGTCAATTTAAATTATGAATTAATACTATAATAGTGTATCACTAATACTAAAATAATTGGTTATATATGTGAAAAATGTAAACCTTTTTGTAATATAATTTAATAATACAATGCATATTAATTATATGAAGATTATATTTTTATATTATATATAAAAAACATAAATTATAAATAATTTGCATCAAGATGCAATTCAGTCTCATTTTATGTAAATTTAAGCTTCAATAAATGAAAGAATTATAATAATATATAATAAACTTACATTATACATTAAATAAATTATAATAATATATAATAAATATAATAAACATTACAATACAATTATAATAAAATAAAACAAAACAAAATTACCAAAACTAAAAATAAAAGCAAATTCAAATGATAAATAATTACTATAATAGTGTATCACTGATATTAAAATAATTGGTTTTATATCTAAAAAAAAAAAAGTTAGTATTTTGTAAAATAAAATAGATATATTAATAATATGAAGATTATATATTTTATATTATATAAATAGATCATATATTCTAAATAATTTGCAGCAAGATGTATTTCAGACTTGTTTAATGTTTCACGTAAGTTTATGCTTCAATAAATCAAAGAAACCAAAGCATTCTTACCCAGTGGGGTAAATATTAAAAAGTAAATAAATAAATAAATAAATAATAATAATAATACACAATTACCAAAACTAAAATGAAAACTGAAAATATAAAAATGAAGGCAAATTCAAATGATGAATAAATACTATAATAGTCTATCATTGATACTAAAAATAATTGGTTCTGTATGTCTATAATATAATATAATATAATATAATATAATATAATATGTAATTAATATAATATTTATATGAAAATTATATGTTGTATATTATATAAATAAATATTATAAATAATGTGCAGCAAGATGCAGTTCAGCCTCATTTAATGTTTCATGCATGTTTATGCTTTAATAAATCACAGAAATCAATGCATAATTCTTGAACCTTACGGGGTAGAATTCTTGAAAAGATATTTTCTTTACAGCAAAAAGCAGCTTAGCCTTGTTTAATGTTTTATGCAAGTTAGTAAGGATTAAATCAGGCAAAACTGTTGCAACGGGCCAGCTTACAGATCCCAAGAGTTTTTTCTTATCCCATCCTAGCTTGAAGAAGCAAGGTCTTCATGCTGTTTCTCCTGTGAGAGGGCAGTGGGTTAGAGAGCTCTGATTAATGACAGGCCTGAGGGAGGAAGATCATGCAAGCAAGAGGGAGAGAGAGAGCGAGTGTGAGTTATGAATTGCATTCCCGTGTAAATGTACAAGACTCTAAGAGCCTGAGTGACTGTCGGTGGAATGAATTGTGATGAACTGCCTGTCGGTGTGATCCTTGGGTGTGTTGCAGCAGCAGCGGGAGTCGTGAGGTGTGCTCTTCCTCACGGCATCTCTCTTCCTCTCCCTCCTCTTCACTGCAGATAACTAGAGAGTGATCAAGAGGAGGGGTGAGACTTTTGGAAAAGGAGAGACTGCAGTACTGCAGAAGCTGGGCGTTGGCTGTGAATTTGAAGAGAGGGAGTAATGCAAGACGGTGAACAAATGAGGCCCAGTGGAACGACTGAATGTAAAAAAGGAGATAAAACGGGAAGGATTATATGCTGGAGGGAGTGAGGGTCTGTGAGAGAGAGAGAGAGAGAGAGAAAGAGAGAGCTAAGAAGAGGTTGTATTAACGCTTCAGTACTGCTGTGAAAAGACTGCAACTGGCATCTTTAAGTCAACAGTTAATGAGCATTTAATTGCTTATTGATGATTTTCAGTGACCTCTTTCACCTTTGTGGTATCAATTAACCATTTACATACAATACAGGACAGATGCACGTAATAAATATTAAAAAGTAAAGCAACAGCAAAATTATCGTATTATGAATAATGGCATGGAGGAATAATTAATGAAAAAATATTGAAAAAAATAAATTAATGTTTATTGTTCATCAGTAAATAGCCTAGACTGGGGAGCTGTCTCAGTTGAGCAATATGATTAATTAGAAAGAAATATATTTATTATTGCAAATAACAAACAACAATTAAAGAATAAATCACAAAATTAGATGAAAAAGTTTATAATATAAAGCTTTGATGAAACATCACTTACAATGCAGAACTGTCTCAGATGAACATTGATGACAAAAACTATTTTTTATTTATTGAAAAAATATTAATATTAAATATTATTTATTTATTAAAAATTGCATGAATAAACAACTAGCATGGCATTGGAGGATAATACATTAACTAGTAATATATACTTAAATTATAATAATATATGCTTAAATACTTAAATTTATGCTTAAAGTTTTTTATACTTAAAAAAAAGGCTAAACTAGTATTATTATTATTATTATTTATTATTGATTATTTTACCTAGAAATTAAGATTATATTGATTTTTGTTTTGTTTGTAGAACATAAATATATACACTGTCAGTAAAAAAACATGTTTGTGTTATTATTATTAATATTATTATCAATCTCTCAGGTGAACACTATGATGACAGAAAATATTTTTTATTTATTGAAAATTATTTATTGATTGATTATTCATTTATTGAAAATTGCACGAATAAATGACAACTAGCACAACATTGGAGAATAATACATTAACTAATAATATAAATAAATGTAAATAAATTTTATACTCAATCAGAAATAAAAATAAGGCTGTATTATTATTATTATTATTATTATTATTATGTCTCAGATGAACACTATGATGTCAGAAAATATTTGTAGTGTTTTTTTTATTTATTATTGAGCACAAATAAACAACAATTATCACGGCATTGGAGGAAAACTAAATAATATAAATATATTTAAATATTTTTTTTTTTACTATTAACTATTTCTTGCTATTATTATTATTAATATTATTATTATTATTGAAAACCTACATTATTATAATTATAATGTTGTTGTCATTATTAATATTATTGTTGTTATTGTTAATATTATTATGTTTTGTTTTGTTTTGTTTTTTGTAGAACATATGAATACATAGACAGTCAGTGAAAAACATGGTTTTATTATTATTAATATTATTATTATGTCTCAGATGAACACTATAATATCAGAAAATATTTGTAGTTTTTTTTTATGATTATTGAGCACAAATAAACTGCACAAATAAAAATTATCACGGCACTGGAGGAAAACTAAATAATATAAATATATTTAAATATTTTGTTTTTTTACTATTTATTATTTCTTGCTATGTCTCAGATGAACACTATTATGTCAGAAAATATTTTTAGTTTTTTTATTATTAACAACTGCACAAATAAACAACAATTAGCATGGCACTGGAGGATAACTAAATTATATATATATATATATATATATTTAAATAAAAATATTTTTACAAAATCAGAAAGAAAATAAGGTCATTTGTTATTCTTTCTATTATTGTTGTTGTTGTTGCTATTATTATTGAAAGCCTAAATTATTACAATTATAACATTGTTTTTGTTGTTGTTGTTGTTGTTATTATTATTATTATGTTTTGCAGAAAATATAAATACATACATGGTCAGTGCAATAACAAAAAACATAAAAATATGAATTTACATAAACTGCACTTTAAATGGTTATTCCACCCCAAAATGAAAATTTTGTCATTAATCACTTATCCCTATTTTGATGATGCCTCTCATACTTTTCTGGGTCTTCACAGTGGTATTTACNATATATTTAAATAAAAATATTTTTACAAAATCAGAAAGAAAATAAGGTCATTTGTTATTCTTGCTATTATTGTTGTTGTTGTTGCTATTATTATTGAAAGCCTAAATTATTACAATTATAACATTGTTTTTGTTGTTGTTGTTGTTATTATTATTATTATTATTATGTTTTGCAGAAAATATAAATACATACACGGTCAGTGCAATAACAAAAAACATAAAAATATGAATTTACATAAACTGCACTTTAAAGGGTTATTCCACCCCAAAATGAAAATTTTGTCATTAATCACTTATCCCTATTTTGATGATGCCTCTCATACTTTTCTGGGTCTTCACAGTGGTATTTACTTGGCAGTCAAGTAAAGCCTCCTGGTTTTCATCCAAAATATCTGAAGTGTTCTATATACTCAAGAGATTGATTTTTTTTTTCATAATGAAAAAGAAAGATTATATTGTCTTACTGGTCAACATGAAGATATTGCATCATCAAAGAGCAATGGCGGAGTGAAATAACAGGGAAACGCCTTAAAGAGCAATGAACATCATTAAATACGATTCAAACCAAACTCCCAAACGAAATGTGATTTTTATTTTAATTACGTGCTCAAACTATGCAGTAGTGCTTCTATGTGGCATGAAATTCTGAAAGTTTCTGCAACCCTGCTGGGATTTTACCAGCACAGGGGTTTGGTAAGGGAAACAGGAAGCTTTGTGTATCTCGATTACTAATAGCTGCGTTTAGACTTTTAAATATTTAATGAGAGGAATCTGCAGAGACCAGACTAGATGCCTGCATTCATCATACCGCAGGAGCTGCTCGGGGACATTCGCAAAGGGCTTTTCATCAAGGACTTGGGCCGATCTCATGAGGTTCAGCCAAATGCGCCATGACTAACAGAGGCACGCATAGTTCTTCACTAGCACAGCGTTCAGAGGAGGAGCACAAAGCTCACATCTCCCCAGAGAGGAGCGAGAAGTGCTCTATGGCCTATGATACTGCCGTGTCTTTGATCTCAAAGCAATGCAGGGTGAATTAAACAGCAGGCAAACTATGTGGGATGAAAGCGGAAAAGTTCTCACATCTGAAAAAGCTCCGCCTTAGAATGAAGCCTCTATTTATGTTGTTATGTTTCAGAACTCGAACGCATTTCTTTGGTGATGTAATATAAGGGCTAGTCAATGCAGTCTGACCGTGTGGTCAGAAAGTCTGAGAGCTCATTGAAAATCTGGGATTCAGTATGGAAAAATATATTCAAACCTGGGAATAAATGGAAAGCTTTACCGTCTTTAACAGTTGAACATACTATATGTCTACATGTGTACAGACGGTCAGATGTTCTTCCACTGAAATTCAGGATGTTCTTTTGATCTTACATGACCATCAAACCTGTGGAGTTTCGCATTCATAACACATTTTTGTTGTGATGATGTCAATTTGGAATGAAAAATCAAAATGAGTAAAATTATAACATATTATTATTATTATTATGTCTTAGATAAACAGTGTGACGTCAGAAAATATTTTTTATTTTATTTATTATTATTGAGAACTTCATAAATAAACAACAGTTAGCATGGCATTGGAGGATAACTAAATAATATAAATATATTTAAATACAAATATGTTTACAAACCAGAAATAAAAATCAGGTAATTTCTTATTCTTGCTGCT
The DNA here is from genome assembly GCA_019740295.1 of Labeo calbasu. NCBI lineage: Eukaryota > Metazoa > Chordata > Actinopteri > Cypriniformes > Cyprinidae > Labeo > Labeo calbasu. Next base: position 2,362 of record JAHKKF010519750.1, on the reverse strand, counting down.
ATTATTATTATTATTATTATTATTATTATTTCACTTTTTACATTGATTTATTTTTGAGAACTGCATAAATAAATGATAATTAGCACGGCATTGAAAATATAAATATATTTACATAAAAAATACACAATTAGAAATAAAAAAATACACTTACATTTGAGTAAATTTGTAATTCTTGCCATTATTATTATTATTATTATTATTATTATTATTATTAAAAACCTAAACGATTAGTTATTTTTAATAATAATAATAATAATAATAATGTCTCAGATGACCACTAAAAATATATATTTACATAAAAAATTACACTATCAGAAATAAAAAATTGTAAATTTGTAAAATTGTCAATTTGTTATTCTTGCCATTATTATTATTATCATCATCATCATCATAATTATTATTACTATTAAAAACCTAAATTATTACAATTATAGCATGTATTAATAATAATAACAACAACAAAAACAATAATAATAATAATAATAATAATAATAATAATAATAATAATAATAATAATAATGTCCCAGATGACCACTGATGTCAGAAAATATTTTGCATTTTTATTTATTATTGACAACTGCATAAATAAACAACAATTAGCATGGCATTGAGGATAACTAAATATTACAAAAATATTTAAATAAAAATACGGTCATTTATTATTCTTGCTACTATTATTATTACTATTATTATTATTAAAAAACATGAATTATTTCAATTAGAACATACTGTTATTATTATTATTATTATTATGTCTCAAAAAAACATGATGGCAAAAAAATATTTTTAACTTTTATTTATTATTGAAAACTGCAAATTAGCATGTCATTAATAAAAATAATATAAATATATTTAAAAATAATTTTTAGGAAATCAGAAATAAAAAACAAAAGGTCATTTTTATTCTTATTATTATTACTAAAAAACTAAATTATTACAATTATAACATATTATTATTATTATATCTCAGATGTTACTATTATGTCAGAAAATATTTTTTTTATTTATTATTAAGAACTGCATAAATAAACAACAATTAGCATGTCACTAGCAAGTAAATAATATAAATATATTTTAAGAAAAATATTTTTTATGCATTTAGTAGTAAAAATAAGGTCATTTATTGTTCTTACTATTACTACTGCTACTACTACTATTATTATTATTATTAAAAATGATTACCAATTATTATTATTGTTATTGAATGCAGGATTTATATAAGGATTTATATAATAATAATAATAATAATAATAATAATAACAATATATATTGTTATTATTTTATAGCACCTGAACAGCTTCAAAAAAGAAGAAAGAAAGGCTGTACCTCCATAATAAGTAAAAAAAAAAAAGGAGACAGAACAACACAAACAACAACACTGCTTAATAGTTAGTCAATACCTTTTTTTAAATTCTTTCTTACTTTTCACCCTCTACTTTCCAGTTCTTCTCAGTTTCTTACATGTTTTCCACTAAGCACTATTCCTCCCTCTGTCCATTCTTACCCAGCAGGCATTTTCCCAAGGTCACCTCACATCATCTCATAGCCCACGGACAGCTCTATAGCTATGGCTCTTATGAGAAATATGCAGCTATGTATTGAGAAACAATTTTGGAGATGAAGCCAGTATGCTCTTTTCTTATGCAGCTGTCTCAGCAGAATTTTTCGAGTCTGCAAGTCAGCACTATAGTACCCCTGTGTTTTTGCTGCCCAACAGAGGGCAGCATTATCTGTAGCTGAATGTAACAGAGCACCACCAAAACAAAATCTCACACACACAAACACACGCTCAGATGAACACACAGGAAGTATAGCAGCTCTGCAGTGCAGAAAAGAGGCTGCACCATTATCAATTACACCTCCATCTCACATCGGATATCAGCTAGCGGGCCTGCGGACGCAGCACATTTACCCCAGCCCAGACCGGCCCAGTCCAGAGCCAACGGCAGCAGAAACCTTAGCTGGGTTCCAATTCACAGGGTCCCTATGCAGGGGATTTCTGCAGTACTGCACTACACTTTACTAAATATGTTCATTTGGAACACCAATATAGCACTATATATAGAAAAAATCCAAATAATTATAAAAGAAAATAAATATACTATATATAGCACTATTTAGTATCTTCCCTATATATAATACTCTACATTGATATGACTGAAAAAGTAATATGTCAAAATGTATTTATTTGTATACATATTTTTTATATATAATTATAAGTGTATTTTTCTGTATTTCAATGTCATATATATATATATATATATATATATACATATATATATCTACTGATTTATTGATTTATTTGTATACATATTTTATATATAATAAATGTGTAATTTTTCATATTTAAACCATCTAATTT
>JAHKKF010519749.1:19960-31879 GCA_019740295.1 Labeo calbasu | reverse complement strand
ACTGGATAATAAAGTAAGTTAAATACATAAATTCATTGTACTCATCACTTGACTAATTACTTGACTAATTATTTTTAGAGATTGAAGGATTTTACAATACAAGCCAAGTAACAATCATTATAATAAACCAATTTAAACAATTATGATTTTTAAACAAAAATGATTTTTATAAATTTGAATTAGGGCCAATAAACTGTTCTGGTTTCTTTTAGTAAGACTACTTAGTGTCTCAAAATAGCGAATAACATCAAGCACTTACCTCTCTGAGGTGTTCAGCGCTACCCCATGACGCAGAGCGCTTGTGACCACCGCCCCCTCTCCGCCCCCGCGTCTCCTCTATCCAGGAACTGGGAGTCTAAGAAAAGAAACAACAAAAGTTTACATTTAATTTTCTAAGTGGCTTTATTTTAAAGTTACTGACTTTCAAAAGCTCACACCCACAGTGGTTTCTCAGCGGGACATCAAAGCATTATTTCATTCAGGATAATCAAAACTGAACAACCCCTCAATGAATACCAAAAATCCCAAACACCCTCAGACTTTACATAAAGCAGTCCAGCCCTTTCCACCGAACACAAGAAAGCCAATAACACACCCTTCTGCTCTTTCATGCACCAGTTTGAGCTAAAGCATCCGTTCCTGAGAGCGGTGCGCCCCGCTTGCCAAGTGTTGACATGTTTTTCTGTGTCACAAATGGAACTGAAAGCTGCTTCCGCGCCTCACTAAACGTATTTGAATACGGGACAGAAAATGTGACACACCTGCAACACACAGACACGCCCAAACACACACAGCTGTGGGGAGACGTGCATGATGGAAACCACCGACTCCGCTGCACCACATTTCAAAGATGTAGAGGGAAAAAAACAAACGTGTTTGTCCTCAAGTGCACTCACAGACAGACACACGCATACCGTCATGATACCGGTCCCAGGCCTTGTTGAGCCGACTCTGGAAAGACGTGGCACCCCAGCTAATGCACACTTGCACACAATATATCGCCGAACACCAAACAGCTATTTTCCAAGTGACTCAATCACTGAGATTCATCTCAGAGCTTATCGTGACCCAAAGTGTCCTCCTCCTGTGTCTTCCTGTCCCTGTCAGAGGTCACGAATATTTTATGCGGTTGGGATGCTAATGCAACACCATGCAGTTGAAGTGAGCCATACTAAAACATGTCATCACCCCCGGCCTCTGGAGTCCAAGATGAGGACTAACCATGTCTGCTTAGTGGCTGGAGGTTTCACATGGCCCAGTGGGGGCAGGGTTGCGAGTTGATTTAAATATAAATTCGGCCCTTATTCCTTTCTGCCTGGACACCCGCCTGCCCGCCCGCCCACATCAGCCTGGCTTGGGATTAGGCCTATAAACGGACATTGAGTTTGAGGGTCTGTATGCACAGCACGCTAGATGCTGGCTAAAGTTTCAGAAGTCCCCGTCTGCACTCAAGTGGACCAGACGGGCGGCCAGATGGGGGGTTGGGCAGAGTGTCTTGAGACTGTACAATTGTTAACTGTTGAATGTCCGCTAAAAAGTAGTATTTGAAAGTAGGGTGTGAATGGGGGGTTTGCTTGTGCATTGTATTTATGTGTGTGTGTGTGTGGCAGGGGTTGAGGGGGACGGTCACTATGAAGGTCATGTTGAACAAAACCTTTTTTTGGGTGACCGGTTATCAGTGAAAGCATAGCAGGTCACCTGCTGAGAGACACAGCCGGACTGGAAGTAGCATCTATAAGGAAGCGACGACCATCCGAAAAAGAGCCACATACTGCTTTCACAAATCAGCAAAGCAACAAAGTGGTTCAATGCAAAGTGTTACAACTACTTGTCTAGTTCTAGATCAGAATTGTAGGGTTTTTTTTCCAGGGCATTGGTATGCTGTTCCAAAAACAAAAAAGTCAAACGGTGCAATTAGGGCCCTAAGATTTCTGCAATGCAGAAAACAGGGACGGAATCGCCAAAATCCAATCAGAAAACTAGAATTTTACTGTATAACGTGTCATGTCAAGGAATTTGTCAAATTTTGTATGAATAAATCAAAAGTAGGTCAGTACACTTAAATCAAAGTGCGATATGGACTAGTGTCTGTAAATATTATACTGCAAAAAAATACCATTTAAATATGAATTCTGCATTTTCTGTGTCTCTGTGTGAATGAATAGTGCAGATGCACGATTTCATTTATTACACAAATACTGAAATGTGATGCTCACTGTGTTTTAGCCTCTGCTGAATGAACATAATCTGTGAGCTGCTCTGAGAGTCACTCCATGAGCATTTTACCGTTTCTTGTGAGAAAAAACAAAACTACTGTCATATCATTTACAAACAGAAACTTAAAGGTCTTTAACCTGAACAAACTGTAAGAAAATATGATAGTACGACTATGTATAAAATGATTAAAACATTTTTTTAGGGGATATTTACCAGAATAATTATTGATCAGAATTTATTCCAGAAAAACGTAAATTTAAAACACAGTATTTCTGAAAAAAAGGACATAAAATAATTATAAATTCATTTTTTAAATAAAACTAATAATTTAGAGATGCCTTTGATTATTAAAATGTAATGAAACTATTAAATCGGAATCTAGAAAATGAATGGAAAACACAAACTTTGGTAAAAATAATACTAAATTTGGAGAAAAAAAATAAAAATAAAGTATTTCATAGGGCCTTAAAATTTTAATGCGTGTTAAACCATTAATAAATTGCTGTTAAATTGTGTAAGTTTCATGATTTTCAATTAATTAGACATGCTTTTTGATTAATAAAATTTAATTTAACCATTAAAACAGAGTTAAGAAAAACTAAAACTGCAGGGGAAAAAAAAAATGGAATCCGCAAAAATTAAAACAGAAAAATCTGGGGAAAAAACTAAAACGCAATTATAAAAATTAAAACGGATTTCATTGGGCCCTAGTACAATTCACAGCATTACCAGAAAGAGAGAGAATTTCTTTCATACATAATCTAAATGAATTGTAAATTAAATACACTAATGTTCAAAAGTTTGGGGTCAGAGTTTACTGTTTTTGAAAGAAGCCTTTTATGCTCATGAAGTCTGCATTTATTTGGTTAAAAATACAGTAAAACAATAATCTTATGAAATATTCTTACAATTTAAAATATTTCTTTTAATATCTATGTTAATACATTTTAAAATTTAATTTATTCCTTTAATGGCAAAGCTGAATTTTCAGCAGTCTTTAGCATCACTTTGACCCTTCAAAAATTATTCTGTTGCAAACACTTGTGCTGGTTAATATTTTTGTGGAAACTGTGAAAATTAAAAAACAGCATTCATTTGAAATCAAATTTTTTTGTTAATGTCATTATCAATATTAAACAAGATCAACAATATTCATCAGTCTTTACTGCCACTTTTGATCAATTTAATACATCATTGTTGAATAAAAGTATCAATTTCTTGTAGAAAATCTTACAAACCCCAAAACGCTGAACAGTAGATCCAAATAAACAGAATCAGAATGAAACTGCAACCAAATAAAAACTAAACTGAATCAAGAGCTTGTGAATCCAAACCAAACTGAAAGATTGGAATGGCTCAGACACCCACAAAAGTCTATGGGATTTTTGGCACTTTTTAATTATCCACTCTGAGATATTCTCAGGTCTGATTGCTTAGAAATAATAATAGCACAACTCTCATGAATAAATAAAGCAGCAAGGCACAAACAGTTTGATGAAAAAGACAAGTACAAAAGCAGTGTGATGTTTCTTACTGAATCAAATTATGTGAACAGAGCAAAACCTATAACAAACTCGAGATGCTAAATCAAAACGAACAGCCCCAGCAGAGAGACTTTCACCTTTTGTGTTTGACTGAATATAGCAAACCCCAGCAGGCATGTTGGAGCAGTGCTCCAGGAACCCATATGGAACCCATTTGGAAAATACAATATGGCTGCCGTTCCAGGCTGATAGTTTTTCTAAACTCCTTCCCATTACCAGCCAAACTTTTTCTCCCCAAAGCCAATATCTTTCATTAGCAACCGCTTGACTTTCGCCTTCTAAAACAAACCTTCTGTCCCCTGACCATTTAAAAAATAGACTTTGCAAACAACACAAATGTTAAAACAGCTGTGCATAATTCTATGTGTTTCACATTAAGGCAGATCAAACCAATGGTTTGTTTTGCTCCCCACTGAGTAGTAAAGTCTCCACTCCACATGGTCAGACAGGACCCCCTTTGTTTGCTATTAATATCTCAGACTGTGTTAAAGGAATAGTTCAACCAAAAGTGAAAATTCACACCAGAATTTCTCACCTGTGTGGCCTTGTCATTGACACAGGTAACAGGCTGACACTCCGGTTCTCTAGGCCAGTTGCCCTGAAGGTACGGTCCCACCAAAGTGTCCAGAGACAGTGTCCGTCGTAAGGTTGGCTTCGGCGGGCGACCCTTTGTCTTGTACTCAGCTGCAAAGAGAGGAAAAGAAGAAATTGTTAAATAAAGTTGTCATTTAATTTGTGCACAAAAGGTATTCTTGTAGCTTCATAACATTACAATTGAACCACCGATGTCACATGGACTATTTTAACAATGTCCTTACTACCTTTCTGGGCCTTGAACGTGTCAGTTGCGTCGCTGTCTATGCTGGGTCAGAAAACTCTCGGATTTGATCAAAAATATCTTCATTTGAGTTCTGACGATGAACGAAGGTCTTACGGGTTTGAGTAATTAATGACAGAATTGTCATTTTTGGATGAACTTTCCCTTTAATTTGCATGGAAGTAGCAACAACAACCTTTGACTGGAAACAGTCTAAACAATCTAACAGCCTAAACATAGCCAAAAAGGAGGAGAATGAGACCGGCGTCCCATGAGCACTATTCATTACGCCACAGCTCTGACATTAAAATGTGTTTCTGATTATGTTTATGTATAATAATCATTTCAATTTATCCCGTGAGTTGGCACTTTCAGACGCTTGTAAATCATACCGAAACACATTCCATGCATGAAAGACCAGTTATTAATAGACGCCGTTGTTGTAACGGATGCTGAACATCCTGGTGCTTCATCAACACACTGCAGACAAGCTAGTTATCAGGCTCCTGCCCAAAATACTCCAGAGGATCATTTTCACACGTACACGAGATGGGTTTTCTTTCTTCTGTCCATTGATCATGTCATAGGAACTAATAATGGTACACCTGATCTCCGACCTTGTCAGGTCCTTCCTGGATCCATTCACCTCCTCCCAGCCCCTGGGGTCTTTGCAGTGGGTTTGGGACACTTTTGATGGTGGAAGTTTACTGGTGGGTGTTAAACAAGGCACACTTGTCTAGCATGGAGACTATTTGTCAGTGAGTCTGAGGGTGTGGTATAAAGCAGGTTGGGTGACTACGTGCATGAGACTGTGACACTGTAACACATATATATATTTTGTAACATATATTTGTGTGTGTGGATATGTATGAATAGTATATTTGCCTACATTTTCTTTTATTCTCAAAAATCATGTTTATATTGTATTTACTGTGTTAGTTAGCTGTATTTTTTTTTGTTATTTTTACTTAATCAAAATAACCCAATAGCAGTTTGACTGAGATTAACTGGAATGCACAATGAAAGTTATCTCTCATATATATTGATGGTCATTGATGTATAAGGATTTTCGACAGGGCAATTTTAAAATATAAAAATAACATCTTTTGTAGCTGTTCAAACATTAAGAATGTTGTGTACACAAATTCATATTAACATTTTTAATTAAGTAATTTTAGTGTTTTTTCACCTACATGAATCAGATGTAGCCTTAAAAAAAAAAAAATAAAGTAGTGCGACCATGATTATATTAAAATTAATTAATTTTCTTAACATACTTTTTTAGATCATCAGACAAAGTTTGTTTGTATATTATGATGGAAATATAAATACAAAGGCTTTGCAATTTTATACAGGATTGCAAAACACTTTGGAAATAATGCAGAAATAATGCAGAAAATTAATCAAAATAAATTTAGAGTAATTTCAAAGATGATTCCAAAACAGCAGTTATGGCCGGACAGTCGCACCACATGATATTTTATAGCAACAGAGAAATTACAAAATCTAATATTTTAGAATAACAGAAAAAATCCAAATAACTAATGTTTTTTTAAAAGTTAAAGTGGGTACATATGTGGGAAAGGTACTTCATATATATGGCATTTTTTGCATTTACACTCATTTTTAACTGAAAAAACGCAATCCAGCAGAAAATTTTGGCATCACATCATATATATTATATTATATATAAATTTTAAATAAAGTCAACATTAAATCAACATATATATATATATATATATATATATATATATAAAATCAACATATATATGCACTATTTATTTAGTATATATATATATATATATATATTTTTTTTTTTATTGTAACTTTAATTTATTCATTTTAAATCAACATAAAGTTAAAACTACTAAAAATACTACTGTAATACTACTGTAATGTGGCATTACAGTAATGACAATCAGTTGGAAGTGTAAATTTGAATGAATGCAAAAAGTCTTGATTTGCCCAAAAATACAGTTTTTGTTTACTTTATACAAAAGGAATTTGGGTTGAAATGTGACCTGTACATGTTCTTGACAGGTTTGATGAGATCATCTGTGTGTTTTCTCCAAGAGCCCATGTATGCATTTTACAGACCTGATGAAAACTGCCAACGAGCTGCATAGTTCAAACTCACATCCTCCTTCTACAAGCATAGTGGCCAGGATATAAAAATACACATACTGGCATATGACTAAAGTTACACACAGGCAAACATGCTAACACTATAAACAAAATCTCTGACCACTGCTTGTGCTCCTTTGTGTACCCCACTGAATATAAACACATGCCACGATATTGAGCCAAATTCAATGATGACTAAAGAAGCTTAAGCTCATGTATATTTCTTTCAATAAACAGATTACTAATGATCAGACAAGTAAAAATAAATATAAGTTCTCCCACATTTTCAGCACTCATTTAAAGCTGAGAATACTACACTTATATTGGTAGCTGAAAGTCTAAAAGTTTAATTAACACTCAAGATTTGTGTGGATCTGTAGAACTTCTTGAATGACTGGTGTTTCAGTTCTGTGGAAGTTTGTGGAGATTTCTGCCTAGTTTTGTGTGGGCTGCACACGTGACTTACTGAGCAAGAGCTCAAATGCTAAGAGACCAGAGGGATTTGCTGTTGGTAAATCACAATAAAAAAAAGTTATTTTGGCTTATTCTATCTCTGTTTGTAGACTGCCATGTGGAAAACCTACTCTTCTCCAACAGCCTTGTGCATTGTAAAGATCTAGCTGCACTCAGAATCAAAGACCCTTTGTGATTCGCACATTGTCCTAAAACTAAAGACAAGACTTTTCAAAGTATTCTCACCTAGCTGAGGATATCTGACAATATGCTGATGCAAAATACCTGAGACAGCCTGACACCTATGAAAAATGTCACACCAAGACCAAAGTTTACTAAAAACACAGACCTATTGTTCAATATACACTGGAAAAGACGTTTTTCTTAAGTTCTAAATAAAACATACTGTAATGCAATATACAAGAGTTTTTCTGCCATTTCATGCTTGTTCAGTGTGTCACTTGCTGTTTCTTTGTAATTGTTTATGAAATTTACTAGCAATTTCAGAGTGAAAACCGTTTCTGTTTCACCTTCTTTTTCCAGTGTAGTTGTTATGCCAGTCATATAAAACAAGGGTTTTCAATGTCAGCCTAACTACTCTTGGTAAAACAAAATTATCTTATGTGACCCTGAATCACAAAACCAGTCTTAGGTAGCTCGGGTATATTTGTAGCAATAGCAAAAAATACATTGTATGGGTCAAAATGATTGATTTTTCTTTTATGCCTGAAAATCATTAGGATATTACGTAATGATCATGTTCCATAAAGATATTTTGTAAATTTCCTACCGTAAATATATCCAAACTTAATTTTTGATTAGTAATATGCATTGCTAAGAACTTCATTTGGACAATTTTAAAGATGATTTTCTCAATATTTCGATTTTTTTGCACCCTCAGATATTTTTAAATATGGTCCTATTAAATTGACCCTTATGACTGGTTTTGTGGCCAGGGTCACATATTAAAATGCAACTCTGTCAAACAATAATGACTAAGCTAAAGGATTTTAAACTATCATAAGTATCATAAAGTATGTAAATGCATGTATAACACACATTACTATCGACCAAGTTTAACACTCAATCTTACACAAAATTTAACAGTGGATTCCTGCTTTGTTTCTCTACCCACCAGAGGGGCCTGGAAAAGGTAGTAGAGCCCTGATATACGATACTTGACCTGCAATTAAAATAGTTGTGTATATTAAAATGCTTGAGCAACACAAAACAATGCAAGAACTGTTTCCAAATTTGACAGCCTAGTGTATAACAACAGGTTGCTGGAATTTGACAGTTGTAATTTGTTTTTCCTGATGCTGCCTGCAGATATTTATGATGATGCAAAACAGACCTCCTGAGCACTGGACACACACTGTTTATGTGCTGAACATGCCAAAACAGTGATGAGAGTTTATAAAATATTGCAGGCAAACAAAAACAACCAAAAGACTCATCAAAATGACTCAAGACGACAGACCTGCTATGTTTATTCAATCCCATGCCATGCTTTGTGACCATCATGGCCACAAAACATGTAGGGAATAAGGTGGGGGTCGTTCAGTGCACTGGGAAAATTTCTGGTTGCACTGAAGCCATGAAAAGAGCAGCTGAACAACAGGACTTTTGGAGATTATCCATTCACATTTTTAATACTATTATAGTGTTATTATTATTATACATAAACAAAGGAGCAGAGTTAGAGTGGATAGGACAGTTGGACATGTTAGTAAAGAAAACCCACGGCTCTATAAAGTGCTTTTGTGTGCTTTTACCTGTTTTGTTGTCTTTGCATCGCGGTGCTGTTCGGTTCTGCAGCTGAAACGGTACCGTGGCTCGGAGGGGCTGCAGTCCTTGATTACCCACCCGGGCCACTCCACTCCGACACGACATTCCCACAGTCGCTTTGTGCTTGAAAAAGTCTTTAAAAACTCACCGAACCTCACCAACTCCAGCGTTTACCTAGAACTGATACTCCAGCAAAGGTTTTCGTCGCACTTAGCCGTCAAAAAATAAAGTCTGTATGCAAATATTTTGATTTAGCACCCTCGCTAGCTAGTCAGCTACTTTCTTTTGTGATGATAGTGAAGTTTTCCCAACTAATTAACTTACTTTAGCAAAACACGTTATTTTTTTCTGTGTGAAAAACCATATAAATTTGTATGTACCGCCCTGAACGGTTTATTCCACTTGGCCTAGTAAACTTATAGTTGAGGAGCACAACTACATTGTATGGGCTGCTGCCAATTCTCCAGTGCACAATCTGACAACAGCCAACCTACACACTCGTGTCGGATTCAGAGCACTGCACAGCGTCTAAACACATGTTTCCACTCTGATTGGCTGCTGAAAAATACTACTCGCATCCTATTGGTCGGTGGCAGCATCGATCTATTAGGGGTGGGTCTCGATGCGACTCTCCCCGCCCACTTCATTAAAATTCATACTTTCCACAGAGTTCCACCAGCAGTGAGCAGCACAATGCGTGATAGGTTAACAGGTCTACTATCTGAAAGAACACGGGGTTGTTGAGGTAAATCTGGAGTAAATTACAATTTAACTTTAATTAATTACAAAAAACCAATGTATTAAACAATACGCGTTTTAATGGGATATTTAGTGAAAGTAAATATGACTGATAGATAGATATATGATCTACATATGTTCACTGTTAAACACATTTATCGACTCCTAAGCTTCCCTCCCTTTATCAGTATGTTTTTTAGTGATTTAACTTTAATATTTGTGACCCTGGACCACAAATCCAGTCATAAGTAGCACGGATATATTTGTAGCAATAGCCAACAATATGCCAAATATCATTAAAATTTTAAGTAAAGATCATGTTCCATAAAGATATTTTGTAAATTTCCAACCGTAAATATATCAAAACTGAAATTGATTAATTTGGACAAATTTAAAAGAGATTTTCTCAATATTTAGATTTTTTTGCACCCTCAGATTCCAGATATTTAAATAGTTAATCTCGGCCAAATATTGTCCTATCCTAACAAACCATACATCAATGGAAAGCTTATTTATTCAGCATTCAGATGTATAAATCTCAAACAACTGACCCTTATTACTGGTTTTGTGGTCCAAGCTCACATTTGTTTTCTTCTGATCTTGGATATTGCTTAAGAAAAACTCTGAAGTGTGTGCAAACATGTATGCCCCTTATGCATGTATTAGGACAAACAGGTGGATGCTATATCTGGCCGTTAGGTGATACACAGTACTGTACTGCATTCCTGCAATGTATAGTACAGACATGTACCCATGCAAGTATATACTTGATATATAGACACAAGAAGGGCAGGTGTTGACCACAAAGTGGCATATAACATATTTCTTTGAAGTCAGGTTTTGCAACCTGTTTTGTTTCAATATGTCACACATGAGTAAAATAGCATATTCAGTGAGAAAATCTAGTTTAGGAAACTGATTATGAATGTTTATTATGAGTCAAACAGAAAATGTCTTGCACTGCTTGTGCCAACATGATATTTCTAGTATCATATGCAGATAGTTCATTTTCCTTCCTTAGGTAGAAAATCTAGCAAGCTCTGCATGTAAAACAGGCCTGTATTGAGTTGATATATCATGTCTTTCTATTTGATCATCTCCTGCGTAGGAAAGCCGTTACAAGCAATATCCACTAGATGTCAAGTTCTCCCAGTAAGTGCTGCTATTGTTATGACTCTGCTGTTTGCCCTGAAGCATTCTGGGAAGAGAATGTGAGATTTATATGCTTTGAAATATTCATACAAACCAGTCTGAGCTGAAATAACAAAAGAATCATTTATTACAATTCAAAACTGCAGAGCGCTGCCACCGCATAACAAAACAGACAATTATGTAACTGAAGAAACACTAGAAATGAAGCAACACCAATAAGATAAACATAACAAAAGATTTTAATTTAGCTGACAACACTTGCGGTTACTTTCAGTCACATCATATAACTGTCAAAGGAGCAAGTACATCAAGTCAGCGGAGGCATTCACAGCCTCAATAAAGCGCATTTCACATGCAGATACAAGCAACCGCCTCCGTTCTGTTCATTCCCTGGTCTCTCACTTTGATTTGAAGGTAATACATCTAAATCAGAAATTTAGTGTGGGAAACATGAACAGATGTGCCACTCTATATGCTCATGTTCATTGCCAAGTTTTATGTACCACTTTGATTTGCGTCTTTGGTGCTGGGAATTCAAGGATTAATGAGTTCAAAACTAACAGAGATAAGCTGCTGTGCCTTTGGGATATATTATCAGGCTTAGGGATTCTTACAGACACTCAAACATGCTGATGAAGACTGTACTGAAGTGTGGAAGACGAGATTGAACAATAAACTGGCAAGTAAAGACAGGAAAATGAGACAGTGCAGGAGAGTTTGTCATTCATGGATTTTTAAAGATCTTACACTTCACAAAAGCCAAATTTAATACCTTATATAACACAGTTTCAGCTCATTGGGATCTTTGAAGGATGTTGATAGGACAGTTGTGATGTTTCTTGAAGGAAAGTACAGCAGAGATCAAGAATGTCTTGTTGGTTGGATTTTGGCGCCCCCTAGCTGGGAGACAGGGCAGGACTTGGCTCTGTGCTGATGTTGACCAAATACTCACTGGATTTGAGACTTGCCAGTGACTTACAGCTAGGTAGAGAAGCCAAAGAACCACATAGACCAAGCATAGAGGGAGTGTTGTCTTTAGCTGAAGAAGAGAAGAGAAGAGAAGAGAAGAGAAGAGAAGAGAAGAGA
>JAHKKF010519749.1:0-19910 GCA_019740295.1 Labeo calbasu | reverse complement strand
ATTAATTAGTACTCAGTATTCAGACATGACTGTATTGTGTGTTAATCTGTGTGTTTGTACCTGCTGACCAAGCTGTGTCTCCATTCTGATTGCTGTCTTCCTTCTGAGAGTCAGAGTTCAAACTCACATCGGCTGAGAGGTCCAAACTGTGAAAACTTCTCCTAAACCCAAACACATAATTGCATGACTAGATTGTCTAGACTGAGTTGTGTTTCAGGTGGTTTCCAGGATGTAGTTGCTAAGGTGTTCTGAGTGATTGTCAAGGTGTTAAACAAGGTGTGGTGAGTAAACGCTTACCGACGGAACAGCTTTACATTTCCTTGATTGTTGGTGGCTTGTGCAGCTGTCCATTGGTTAATGAGTGGAATAGACAGACCTTTTACCAAATGAGAGGACTCACAAGGAATAATACCAGTGCTGCAGAACATACCAGAATAAAGCCTTTTGAAATTTCTAGCTGACACAAATGCAGAAGATGTGACAGTGTGCGTGTGCGCATACAGTTGTGCTTGTAGTTCCAGTATAATGGCCTCCAGTTCTTTCTTCTCTTGTTGACTCTGGACCTGTATCTCTTCTAGTTTAGCATCTAGCCGCTTGTTCTCAGTTTCTACATTCTTCAGCTGGGATTCCCTCAAGCGGACCAATTCCTCTAAATAACCCTAAAATGACAAGGATTTATGGATTAGTATATGAATGCACTATTTCTGTTTTAAAGGATTAGTTCACTCCAGAATTAAAAATTCCTGATAGTTTACTCACCCCCATGTCATCCAAGATGTTCATGTCTTTCTTTCTTCAGTCGAAAAGAAATGAAGGTTTTTGAGGAAAACACTCCAGGATTTTTCTCCATATAATGGACTTCAATGGGGATCAGTGGGTTGAAGGTCCAAATTGCAGTTTCATTACAGCTTCAAAGAGCTCTACACAATCCTTGAGGAATAAGAGTCTTATCCATCGAAACATTTGGTCATTTTCTTAAAAAAAAAAAAAAAAACTGATATACTTTTTAACCCCAAATACTCATCTTGTTCTAGCTCTGCATCCATGACTTCACGCATTACGTAATCACGTTGGAAAGGTCACACGTGACATAAGTCGAAGTACCGATCCAGTGTTTACAATGCGAACGTGCAAAAAAGTAAAGCACTCTTTACAAAAAAAGGTAAAACAATGTCACAATTTTGAAGTTGAGATGGAAAATGAACATAAGTACACAGACAAAGAACTATTTAGTAACTATGAACAAGTAGAGCCCTTTGAAGCTGCACTGAAACTGCAATTTGGACCTTTAACCCATTGATCCCCACTGAAGTCCACTATATGGAGAAAAATCCTGGAATGTTTTATGCTTCAAAAACCTTCAAAAAATGTATTTTCGACTGAAGAATGAAAGTCATGAACATCTTGGATGACATGAGGGTGAGTAAATTATTAGGAAATTTTAATTCAGGTATGAACTAAGCCTTTAATCCACTGTTGGTTGGAATATGGTTGCTGGTTTCTGTCTGATCCAAACTAGTCACTAGTTGCTAGACCATCTTGAACCAGCAATAATCCAGGCACCAATTTAAGATTATTTATTTTTCAGCAGTGAAAATGGTCAACAAAATCACCCAGTACCTTTTGGGCATAGACAATCTTGAATCTTTGCTCCATCTTTCGGCATTTGTTGCTCCAGGTCTCTTCATCTGTGACCAAAGGAATGTAAGGATGCTCAGCCACACTCTCATCACTGGCACTGCTGTCCACACTGCGGCGGTCTTCTTCATCACTCAGGTAGTCATAGCTACAGAGACACATTAAAAGAATAAATGACTTAAAAATGACAATTCTGTCATTAATTACTCACCCTCATGTCGTTCCAAACGACATGAGGGTTCATCTTCAGAACAAAAATTAAGATATTTTTGATGAAATCCGAAAGCTTTCTGACCCTACATAGACAGCAAGGGTCCAACCACGATCAAGGCACAAAAACGTAATAAAGACATCGTTAAAATATCCATGTGACATCAGTGGTTCAACACTAATTTTATGAAGCTACGAGAATACTTTTTATGTGCAAAGAATGTGTTGTGGTACACTCAATAAGGGTGGCAGACTATCCCGGGTGAGAAGAAATTGTTAAATAAAGTTGTTTTCTTTGCACACAAAAAGTATTAACCCACCGGTTTGGAACGACATGAGTGTGCGTAATTAAGACAGAATTTTCCTTTTGGGTGAACTATCCCTTAAATAGCAGATATGACATTTTAAAGGCTACTACAAGGTTTAGGATTTGTGTTTTGTCAGCAAATGCAAACCTACCTCTGGGTGAACTTCAGGTAAGGTGTGTAGTCGATCACTGCAGGTGTTTTTCCATCCAAAACTTCCCCTTTTAGACAGAAACTATTGGTGGCAAAAAAGACAAACATCCAGTATCACACTATTCTAATTGGTGCCACTAGTGCCAAAGAAATGACACATTCCTGAAAAGAAAACACATTCACGCTGAAGTGAGTTGTCATGAATGAAGTGTTTTTACCTGAAGTCAATGGCACTGAGTCCAATTAGCATCCCTGTCAGAACAGTAGCCTCCTCCCTTAGCATTATGGCGCCATCATCGTAGAATCTCCTGCAGCGCAAATATAGATTTGCAAAAGACTTTGAAATGATAAAGACAGCTGACAAACTCTTTGGAAAGAGAGCAGATTTGTAACCTGGTGGTCCGGGTGTCTCTTAACGCAGTGGCTACGTATTCAGACAAACGCTTCTCCATCAAAGCTACACGAATCCATGCTCGTCCCTGTAGTACGAGAGAGTAAACAGTCACAGATAAAGCTTAGCTAGCGAAGCAAGATTGAATAAATCAGCACGCCAGCACCCCATGGTAGGGACCAGCATCCAAAACATATGCTATGCTAATCAAAGAGTGCTTGAAGATGAAAGTGCCTTGCCTTTGCTCGTGACGTGCTAATGTTCTCGATGCTCTCAATACTACTGATGCAGTTGTTGTGGACTTTACTGCAGGCCAGACGGATATAGTCCCAGAAACTCCTCTGGCCATCTGAACTGAACCAACCACCTGGACCTGATAAGATCACCACAGATTGGAGTACCAACACACATTGGGTATTGACTGGAAAAGTTGTTTAAATATATACCTTTGAAACGATGACTGAGGATGTGCTCCAAAATTGCCGCAAAGTTGATGAACTCCTCCGATGAGTCATCAATAGGCTCGGCGGTGTATTTTTCTAACAACGTCTTCACAGAAAACCTGAGAGAGAGGCAATATATAGATATGCTACATAACATATCAGATTTGAAAACTCCAAATTCATCAGAAAACAAAACCATGCTGTGTTGAAATACCACACTTTGCTAACAGTACGATTTGCATCTTACAGACAGACACAAGAGCTAGCATCGGTGCAGGCCCCACTCAACGCTGCCATTCTTACTGATGTAAAGACAGGCGTTTCGGGAGCGGTGCCACAGCGGACTGCTGAGGTCAATCCCAATTGTCCTGTGTGCTAGACAATGCCCTTTTGATGGCATATTCACGTTACCACTCCTGCCATCACAATTGGAGTCCTTGTGCCACTGCCAACAGCTCTATGCTACTTGTCGGCGTGGAGACCTTTGTCCTCGCCTGGGTTCCATTCCATCCTCTGCGCCTGTTGTTTTTTTTTTTTAAAAGCAACAGTATAGTGAGCGAATCTCCCTCGTATCCTAACACACTCACGCTCACTTTCTCCACCCACCCACTCGCTGAATTGGTGGTGTGATCTATTTAGGGCTGTCCCGATACTGTGTACAGTTTTCTCGCAGAACAGTCCAACCTGCAAGGCGCTGGTATGCTAGGATTCTAGCCCACTCAAAGGGTAGAGGAAACAGAGAGCGAACTGAGAGTCTGAAGACCTGACGACCTACATGCCTTCATGGGGAACACCAGTATTACGGAAGGGAAGACTGCCCTGTCTGTGGGCGGCTCTTCAATAGCCCGCGGCAAGACTTCCATCACCATGGGCAAGTCCTCAATCACCCGTGGGGTCACCACTACCTCTATGGGCGACTCTACCATAACCAGAGGCAAGACCACCATCTCCCTGGGCAGAGCCAGCTTCAGCCGAGGCAAAACTACAACCTCCTTCCGCAAGGCCCTCATGCCCAAGCGCCGGACCAAGTAGATGGAAAAGAGATCCACAAACGCTGAAACAAAGACCAAGACTTCAAAAGCAAGAAAGAGCACTGAGAAGGACGAGACAACAGATATACAGCAAGAGGACGACTTCAAAGGGAAGGCTTTCCTTTTACTAAGAAAGACCTGCTTTACAAAAGGGAAAATCAAACTGATGAAAAGCAAGAAGGCCATATCATGGGGGAAGATGGTTCTTTCGAGGAGCAAGACCAAAATAAGGAAGGGAGAGACTGCGTTTGTGGTGGGTACAACTACAATCACTCATGGGGAGACTACTAGTTCATTGAGCAAGGCCACTTTAAGTCAAGGGGAGAAGTCTGTCACTGTAGTTAAGACTTCCCTCAAGAGAGGCAAAGAAACGCAATGGAATCTCTACTGGGATTTTCATCTGTGACTTAAAGACACAAATGTAACTGCAAACCGTGTATGTACAGTATATGTGTATGCGTGTCCACCAAGATTAACTTTGTAGTAGAGCGTTTAAGCAGGTCGGATGTCCTGTAAGATGCAAGTGTTTGCCAGCTTGCTCTAGAATCGCACACACATGCATTCTAGATGCAAAATGAAGTGTAAGTGTGTCTTAAATTAGCTTGGAACTGAGTGTGACGCCTTTGTCACTGAAAGAGAATACAGTTGATTTTAAGATGAAGATTTGTCTGAGAGAACCTGTTCAGAGATCAGTCGCCAATCTGGTTTTCATGAAGAGAACATGCATGCATGTGTGAGGGTGTGCACTGCCACAACTAGAATGGTTGTTATTGTTGTTCACATGCAGAAGTTGGATAATGACCTAGAATCCCTGAGATTCTGTTTTGCAAGTGGAATTGTATCATTTGAGTGGACTAACCAAGTCATAGTAAAAAGTTTTAACTTCAACCACAGCCTTACAATTAAAATGTGCTTTGTTAATTCTTTGACTTCTTAATCCTACATTAAGTGCAGCATAAATCAACCAGTATAACAATGAATTAAATCCAAATTGTCAATAAATAGACCTTTGAAATGGTTAAAACTTTGTTTAACGTGTCTCTTTAAAATATGTCTCTATACCTTAAGCAGGGCACACACTGCTTGTCAAAATATACAATGTGATCCAAATCAGATCTTAGGTAAAAGCCACAGTGCACTGTAATGTTTCTTTTATGTCAGACTGTGCGACCGTAGCCAAGACTTTGGTCCCAGTTGTCATCGACAGCTAGTAGAATTGGTCAGACTGCACTTCTGCCAGAACTTGGTCAGTTGTCAGTTGAATAATCAGTTAGTAGCTTGCACAATAAGCAAGCATCTCAAGAGATGGCTATATAGGAAATGTTTTCATTTTTTACAATTGGACAGAACACAACACAATATACATTTTGGGGGTCTGACATGACCCCCACTCATGAAAGCAGACCACACCCTTGAGTCTCAGCAATCTGTGTTGGGCATTCAACACGATACCTTTCCCAGAAGCCATGTACAGTATAACATTGGATAGCAGTTGTAGGGAGGCACAATGCCACGGAACTGAGTGATGTCACCACCAATTGTGTCGCTCAACAATGTGTTCTTCAGTGCCTTGCTTTAGCGATGGGACAATGCAGGCTACTGTCCGCTCTGCCCCCAGATAGAACTAAGGCCTCCTACGGCAGCCTCTGTCCATTCACGGCACACAGGGGAGGTATGTGGCCTTGCGAAGCCCACGTTATACTGCTCAACAAGGGCTTTATGCTGCATGGGGGTTGCTCTCACCACGCTTAGCATTTCTGGTCCCATCCCGACACTAGCTGTTTGGACTGTCACACCCAGCCAGACACTGTCTGCGTGCGTTGGGATGCGTTGCTGCCAGGGCACGCGATGAGCCATCATAACCTCATCCTGTAAAATCAGGAGAGCAGAAGATTCTCAAGGGAGAGTTGAGAAAAATTAACCCTGAACGTGCTCCAGGTTAGGTCATCTAGGCTGGCTGCTGAAGGAGACCTCCTGGAGCTTCTCCGCCACCACCTTTGGTTCCGTCATGGGTAACACCAGCATCACGGAGGGCAAGACAGCCCTGAGCCTGGGGAGCACATCGATCAAGAGAGACAAGACCAAGATCATGATGGGAAACTCTTCTATCTCCCGCGGGAAGAGCACAACATCCCTGGGCTCTTCCACCATCACCAGTGGCAAGACGAAGATCTCCATGGGTGGCGCCTCCTTCAGCCGAGGCACCAAGACTACGTCCTTCCGAAAGGCTTTTATGCCCAAGAGGAAGACTCTTTAATGGGGAGTAAGGCCGAATCTTTGGGGAGGGCGCAGGGTGCTGGGAGTGGGATGGGGGGACAGATTCACCAAGCTGGGAACAAATATCACCAACAGCTGAGGAAACATCATCATCTTCATCATCAGAACGTACCTTTGTGGAGATAAGTTTTGCATCTTGAATAATTGTTTGCTATTCAAACCAAAAACTTTACCTTTTGGACCAAGTCTCTTTTTTTGTTTACCTAAGATTTCTCTGGAATACTTCCGTGATACAGGTTAGTACCTAATGAATCCAGCTCCACAGGATGATGGTTATGCCATGGACTTTTATTTGTAGCAATAATAGAATTACTTACGTAACACATAATTTAATGGTGCTAATTAAAATATTTCATTATGTTACATTGATATTCCAAGGTTCTACAAGGATTACTGATCTTGTCAGCGCGGATTTCAGTTTAGTCACCTGTAGATGTTTGATTATGGCTTCATCATTTGACCAGAGCAAAATTTGTGCAACCCAGTCAGATTCGGATACTTTGAACCACATAAACATTCTTGAGTCTTGGTTTTCTCTTTGGCTCTATGGTTGAACCAAGAGGTGTTTTCCACAAGGGTAGGGCAATCCCACGCCCTGAGAACAATGCTAATCATTGCAGGAATGGTAACTTCCAACACCAGCCAACCAAATACCTTGATTGCACACTATGCCTGGTCACAAGAGCAGTGAGGATACACAAGGATAAGAAAGTTTGACAATGCGTAAAGGTAAAAGTGTGATGAAAATAAAATGATGTGCAAGTGTCTGAGGGTCAGCAGGGTGAGGGCTAGAATGCTAATGGAGGAATGTGGCAGCAAGACTGTCTTGGTACGATTTGACACTGAAAAACAAACGTGCAGCCACTTAACAAATGGCTTTTGTGTCCTTGGTCTCGCCCACTTTGGTAACAGGCCAAAGAGCCAGACCCTTCTAAGAAATATTACTTCATAGCACTTGCTTTTAAGATTTTGTTAGTTTTCCAAGGCACCTTTGACTGCACGCTATGAATAACCTCCCAGTTCTGGATTGTTCTCAGGTTTTAAAGCCTACAGATTACTAATTATAAATCCAGATTGTTTGTGTACCTCCTTCTTTCTGGCTATGCTTTGGTTCTTCTCTCCTATACCCTTTCCATCAGTCATCCATTCCCATTTTCCTGTTCTGGCCCTCCTCTCCCAAGCCTGACCAATCATCCTTTTCACTACATCTCCCTCCCACCCTCTGTTTTGAACTTTTTAATATGCTTCTTTCAACCCGCTCCTTCACCCTTCTTGTATGTAGTACCAGCATCGTCTGCTAATCCTAGACAAGCTTTCCCACCCATTCCACCCAATAATTGCTCAGTACAAATCCTCCCAAATTCAAATTTCTTACTATAACAGGAGGATAGTTGAATGGGTTAGGTATGTGCGGAGGAGCTAAGTAAGTGAAAATGATTGTTTGTGTATTTGTGCATTCAGCCTCATTGCTCTGAGTTAGAACCAGTCAGAGGTTGCTGAGTTGGTGCCAAGACATGTTTGGTAAAATAAATACGATTTTGACATGTTCCTAGAAAATCAGATGGTCAAAGAACAAGATCTTAAGGATGAAGATGAAAATATGTCAATTGATACCCAATTCCAACCCTTTTAAAAACAGCCAAATAACATTGATCTCCAACACCTTTAAGAGAAATAGTAAAGGTAGAACACATTTTAAAGCCAACTAAAAAAAGTCCCATAAGACATCATCTACAGTGACTTCTGTATATCATTTCAGATGAAAAGTCATACACAAAACTGAATCTGTTGATTGTACTATACAAAGACTGACACTGAATTCAAATGCTCATCCTTGCAGAGTTCTTGAATCATCGGAGTCCACATCTTTACATTAGCTTCAGCTGTCTGGAAAACTTTCTCAAGGAGATGAGCAAACTGGCCATTCCATTGTATTGGAAAGTCAAGACATGGGGACATCAACAAGAGCCTTTCTTTGACCGCTGGAACTCTTACCTCTCGACTTTGACCTGGGAGGCAGTCATCATGCCCAATTTTTCATTTCACCTGCCCTATATCAATGATGATGTTACTGCCATTCAGTACTGAGCTCTTTCCTTGTTACATGAAAACAATATTTGGAATATTCTTTTATCCAAAACAACTTACAGTACATTCAAGGTACCCCATTAGTAAAAACCAACGTTTCATGAGTGCCCTTATAATGACACCTTTATTTATCCCCTCTGAAATTGACATTTGTTTAGTCTGAGTGTAAAAACTGAAAAAGTAGAAACTGTAAACTGTGTGACTGTCTATAGTATGTCAGTGATCCAGATTGTATGTGTAACCATTGAAAAAAAAGCAGCAGAAATGCAAATCACTAATGTTTCGATCTCAGCGCAGAACAAACGCAGCTTTGAGATAAGTGGGTAGATTATGGGGATTGAACCTAACCATGTTTCTGTTGGTCAGAACCCTTCTCCACAATGTCAACAGCTCTCAGTTTCAACAAAGATGCTTTGGATATTGGTTTGTTCCTGATTTCCAGCTTAGATCATCTACCATACTCAATGTGATTTAGGAACCGAATTCAAACGTATACCTGACCTGATTCAGAATTTCAACATGGTTTAAAAGACTGAACATCAACTTTCATTAATGGGCATCTCACTGTAGACTGAGAGACATGACAGTGGGGGTGAGGGTTTGATGATTGAGAGTGAAGGAAATAAACGTAATGGTCTCCTGATCTCAATGTACCAGAGAAATATAGACACATGACAGAAACACAGGAGGTTTTAGCTACTCTGAGCAATGTGTCTGAGCTAATCACGATCCGATTTAAATTAAGCAGTGTTTGAGATTTCTTTGCTAGCAGCCATTAATTAAGATTCAAAAATCTTTTTTTTCTTGTCAAGTCCTTCGTCCTGTGTAACTTGTCGTTTAATGTTTCAAACAGCTCTGGCATAGCCATACAAGAGATGTGGGTAGCGGAGAAAGGCCTTTGCCCTTTACAACAACAGCGTCTTTGTGTTTAGAATAATCTGTAAGGTCTGAAGTCCATTTTTGTAATTCTTTCTTGTTCATTTTTCCACACTGCATTAGCATAGCATGTGTTTCATGTGTTTAACAATTCCTACATTATGCCATCCAGATGGTGGAACCTTGGAAAGTTTGGTTCTAACCACGGTGCTGTATACTTAATAAATATGTGCTGACATTAATAAAGCTCTATTTTTGTGTTGTTCTCCATATATTTTTCGAAATGTCAGAAACTAAGAATACATGTGGGTTTTACCTATTAAAATTAACCCGTCTAAAACAGATGGGGCTGATGATGTCACAACTGCTCGCCACATCACAATCGTCTCTTTGACTAGCATTTCCATTATGACAACACAATGGTGCTGCTGTCCCAACAGGAGTGACAGTGTTCTGTGTCCATTCAGCAACTGTACATGGCCCATGCCTGGGGGCGCCCCCAAACATGAATTATGCAACACCCACTTAATGTGCCGTACCAACCGACCGGTAAAGTGCAGCTCTGGTGCAGTCCCACACAGCCCTGCAGAACAGATTGCAGTGATGGAATTCGGTGTGCTGCGTACGCTTCGGCCGTGACTCACCAACGCACATTACACAGTGTGCTGGGACAAAATGTGCACGTAGTATAGCGTACAACAAGTGGCACTGGGCTGAGACACTCCAGTTTATGAATGCAACGAATGGTGTGCCATAAAGTCAAGATCCTTATAATGTGGATCTCCTTATAAGCTCCTAATAAGCTTTTGGCTTTGATAAAACTACTAATTACTGAGCTTCAAACAAGATTCATTTATTAAACTGACTTATTCCCTGGCATGCTAAATGAATGATGACAATACATTAATTTGAATGTGATTTGGTGATCAATAAAATAATACAGAGGAATATTAATGCATACACAGTTTGTTTAAAACTTAATGTGATTTGCATTTGACATTTTAATAATTATTTGCAGGAAAGGGAAGGGAAATCAATGTGATATCTATTTGGCTATCGCTTAAGGGATCGTTCACCCAAAAATGAAAACTCTGTCATTAATTACTCACCCTCATTTCGTTCCAAACCCGTAAGACCTTCATTTATCTTCAGAACACAAATTAAGATATTTTTGATGAAATCCGAGGCAGCAACACAACTACCATGGTAAAGGCACAGAAACGTAGTATCCTTATCATTATTAAAATAGTCCATGTGACATCAATGGTTCAACTGTAATTTTATGAAGCTATGAGAATACTTTTTGTGCACAAAGAAAACAAAAATAACAATGTCCTTACTACATTTCTGTGCCTTGACCGTGGTAGTTCCCTTGCTGTCTACGCGTGGTCAGAAATCTCTCGAATTTCATCATAAAATATCTTAATTTTTGTTCTGAAGATGAACAAAGGTCTTACGGGTCCATAACGACACGAGGGGTGAGTAATTAACAAAAGAGTTTTCATTTTTGGGTGAACTATCCCTTTAACATCATCCAATAGCCTGTACTGACTAAATGACTTGACAAAAAAAGTTATTTCGGGTGAAGAGATAACATTCCATGCACTGATGATGAATCATTCACAAAAGACCAGGAGGGTGCATTAAGAAAGTAAATAAGGTCAAATTTTGATTTCATATTGACTTTGATAGATACATAGAGTACAATTTAGTGCCAATGTACGATCCTGTTTATTTGTGTTGTCTTTGTTTGACAAAAAAGCCCTTATCTGAGAGAAGATTTTATCTAACATATCCTTAAAATAATAGTATTTACATTTTTGTGAAAGGTTCTATATGAGGGTGAAGGTCATATTGTGGTTTAGCCTGTCGAGTGCACAGTATGAAAATGGTCGGATGGATGTAATGACGTCATGGATGCTGGTATGAAATAAGGGACCGACGTGCTTAAAGGGCCTTCAATATTAAGCATTTACGCAAAAATATAAATCACAAAAAACGCAATATTCTGTGACGTGCATTCTAGTTAATACTATATAAAACAATGCAAATAAAATTATAAAATTAGTAGTATACCTTAGGATAGTTCTTAAATTACCTATATATTGAGATATTACAAGCTAACTGAAAACACGCTTCGTGGAAAGCTGTTCGCTGTGTGTCATGCAATAAAACTACCTGCAGACGGTGATGAGATTCTTGCGTTCCACGCCGATGTTTCTAGAAGCCGATTTTTTCGACGTTAGACCCATAGCCATTGCGGTCTGGAGACAGCCTGACTTCATTCGGCGGAGGCTGCATCGAGCCTCTAGTTTCCCGGTGCGGCTCAAACCCCTCCCTCCTTCCGCCGCGCCGCTGCTGTATGTCCACTCCGGCTGAGGAGGAGACCGGGGCTGGTGGGCGACAGGGGCACAAAAAGACAACCTCTGAATGCTTGCACCTCTCATCACTAATGAAAACGAAAAGGGTGTCAGTGGGGTTGGTGGAAAATGTAAGTGTAATATGATAAGCAAGCGTATGATAATATAAATACCTGATGCGGAATGAACGTCCTACTGGTTAACGATTTAAAGAATTAAAACAATTATAAAATGCTGTGCAATGGTTCAAATTAATCATTAATAAACCATATTAATGCAAATCCAGTGTCAGATATAAAAATATATCGGGTATAAAAAAAATAATAAAAAAATAAAAACTTCATATTTTATGTTTGTTTGTTCAAACTAAAGCCTACAAATACTGTGCCTGCCAGTTTGTTTAGCATAGTGAAACGCAACATAACTGTATCACACTTATCAAAATGCAGGAAATATATGGCACGACAGAATGTATGTTTTTTTTACAAGTAGTTGGGTTATCTTAGAAGAAAAACTGTGGCACTGGTCTCCTCTATCATTTTGAGGGAAAAACACCAGGAATGAGCAAATATCCATGTAATAACAATTACCTATTAGGTCAGCAGTACTGTGTAAAATAATGCGCCATGGGCCTTAGAGATGATTCAGCTACAAAAATATCACTATTGAGCTGATTTTATTGCAATAGATTATACAGCAAGTGTAATGTTGGCCACCAGGGGGCGGCGTTCACCGCGTTTTTCAGACATTCACCGGTCCAACCAGATGCTCCTTCGTGATGTGAGAAGAGATTCAGCCTGCTCTGCTGAAGCACGGCATGTTGTAAATGAAACATAAATCTAGCTATTTTATAGAAGTGCACTACACTGTAGCCTCTTTGGTGTTTTACTTACCGGGAATTGATCAGTCTGTGATGTATGAACACAGATTATACTGAATTTAGGTTTAATATGGTTAATTTAAAGCTGCAGTCCATAAATTTAGCCCCTTTGTCCCCATCTCTGTTTGAAACTGCAGTTATATGCGGAATTATTATCTGGATATTCACTGTACGAATCACAGATTCTACATCTTGGAAGTATGACCCAAATAAGAATTTTCACCAGAAATTGTCAAGTAAGTAACACGTCTAACACTTACTAAGGGGGAAAAACAGCATTACAATAAATCACACTACCAACGGTGATTAAAGGAGAAGTCCACTTCCAGAATAACAATTTACAAATAATTTACTCACCCCCTTGTCATCCAAGATGTTCATGTCTTTCTTTCTTCAGTCATAAGGAACTTTTGTTGTTTGAGGAAAACATTTCAGAATTTTTCTCAATATAATGGACTGATATGGTGCCCCGATTTTGAACTTCCAAAATGCAGTTTAAATGCGGCTTTAAACGATCCCATATACGATTGTAAACGATCACAGCCGAGAAACAAGGGTCTTATCTAGCGCAACGATCGGTTATTTTTATAAAAATAATACACTTTATAAACTTTTTCCATGTCAAACGCTTACTCTACCTGGACTGTTTTTGTTCCGGTTCGTGACAGTTAGGGTATGTCGCAAAACTCCCATCTCATGTTCTCCTTCAACTTCAAAATCGTCCTATATCGCGGTTTTACCTTTTTTGTTGAGGGTGTGTGATCTTCTTTGCATGTTCACTTTGCAAAGACTGGGGAGGTACTTCTGCAGTGATGTAAGATGATTTTGAAATGATTTTTGAAGTTGAGGGAGAAAATACGATTGGAGTTTTTCGACATACCCTAACTGTCACGAAACGGACAAAAACAGTCCAGGCAGAGTAAGACAAGAGGAGCGTTTGGCATTAAAAAGTATATAATTTGTATTATTTTTATATCAATCCGCCATCGAAACGATACATTTAATTATTCCAGTTATTGTGAGAAAATGCTATAAATAATCCGCCACCTGCAGCATCCTCACATACCATAGTTGAGATTCCTTCTTTATGTTTACTTGATGATGTGATGTGACGGCGGTATGCTGGTATTTCCCGCCAAACCCTACCAGTACCATTTAAATTAGAAAACATTATTACAAGCATAGCAATATGAATCGGGCCGAGGTAAGGAGATAGTTTTGCACACTGGTTGGTGATGAACTTGGTTAAAAATTGATTTCGGATTATTTTTAACCACCAAAAGTTATGGACTGCAGCCGTAAATTATCCTTAAATACATTATTCTTATTATTAATAATAACAAAGAATTACAATATATAAAAAGATTAACGTCATATGTTCTGAGTTTACTTCTCTTATAACTGAGTCTACACTGGACGCGTCACGCCGCAACAGCTGGA
This sequence comes from Labeo calbasu, assembly GCA_019740295.1. Taxonomy (NCBI): domain Eukaryota; kingdom Metazoa; phylum Chordata; class Actinopteri; order Cypriniformes; family Cyprinidae; genus Labeo; species Labeo calbasu. Next base: position 5,818 of record JAHKKF010519749.1, on the reverse strand, counting down.
TGCGACAAAGCGACCGTTGCAAATCATTTGAACTTTGTGTGAGCACGTCATGAATAGAACGCGGCAGCAGTTTACCGTCGGGAATTTGTTGTGTCGCACCGCGCCACATCCAGTGTAGACAGCATCGTTGATTACAATGGGTTCTACTGTATTTTGTCGCGTCACGCCGCTTGCGTCCGGTGTACACACTGTGTTTTACTAACAAAACTTTAAAAGTAAAGTAAATGCAGTGTAAACATTTAGCCGCTTTGCCTTTGTCATGTGTGCTCCCTCCAAAGACCTTTCATTAAATCTGAGCGAGTCTTTTCTGATTAGCTACAAAACAGCAGACAGCTTCCCAGCGTTGCCAAGTCTGCGGTTTTCCCATGGAATTAGGCTACGTTACAGGGGTCATTGGATGCCCATTTTCCATAAGTTGATATGATTCTTTAGGGTCTTAATGAAAAGTCTGTAATACACTTTGGTTAAAAATTCTCAATGGTTGTGTAAAACAACACCCTTTTTTACCTTGCCAAAATCCGCTCTGCAAAAATCATCTCATTCTGGTCGAGGCTGCTTTACATGCAAATGAGCTCTGCTCGCCCCACCCCTCTCTTCTCTCTGTGGAGTGACCAGCCTGTTTACCTTAGCCTCATTTAGCCGCTAAACTTGCTAACCAGCACATTATTAGGAAAGGCGATCGCAAAGATTAATAAAGAAATGTTTATACTCACTTCTGCTGTAAGTGAAGCTGGATCATGAATGATTCGCGCAAACATAGATGCATTCATGTAGATCGGGAGGCGCATTCCCTTCACAAACAAATGTAATCCACTGCATCTTTAGCGGCTCAGATGTCGGGAGTAAAAGACGACCACTATGTTCATTATATCCACTGCATGGATTTTTATCATTATAGGGAAGATTTGTACATACACTGCCAACACACATTAATGTTCAAACAACTTGTAAAAGTGAACTTAGCATCCGATGACCCCTTTAACACTGTTGCCGTGGGTTGTTTTTCCATGTCCACGGGTAGAAGCGACCCCAACAACATTATATTTAGACCCTGGCATGCGAACTTTACCAGGGGAACCCTACCAAATTAAAAAAAACATTTAACCCCCAAACGCAATTTTCACTGGGGGACTCCCCTTGATTGGGCTTTTTTGTGAAAACCTGGCAACCCCAACTCTTCTGATCTGCTGTTATACAGAGCCTCAGCTCACTGCAGAGACAAGTGTGATGTAGTCAAGACACATTTTTTAAGTGAAATCTATCAAATGATGGGGCATTTTTACTGCACATTAAACATAATTTAGAAGATAATTTTGGGAACAAGGAAACCAAGAGTCACTAGCATGGTGCTTCAATACTAAAGAGACACATTCAGGCAAATTTCATTTAACATATGCAATTATCCTTTCCTCTCTCACACAATCACACACACACACACACAAACACACACACTACATAGGTGACACAGAACCTTTGTCTCAGTATAAAAGGAGGTCAAACACAGCATCAGAGCACAGCAGGAGAGAGCAAGAGTATATTTCAGCTGAGAGAACCAGAATTACAGAACAGTCTTCAGGCAACTAGATAAAACAGAAGCCCACTTAGAAGAACATTTAGAGGTGAATTCATATGTACATTCAGACTTGGCCAAATAAATACATTAAATTAAAAGAATAAATTAACAAGAATAATTACATAAAAATCTAAACCAAAAGATACAGTCATTCCTAGCTCAAAATATTATTTCTAACCACTTCCCAAACCAGTATACTTTGCTATAGTTGAAAATACTGGCCCCTATTCGTGCCCAGCCCTGGGCATGTTTGTATTGTGATGACCCAGTGTAAAACAATCCACTAGTACTTTGTGTGAAGAGCATGTTGAAAGCATTACTTCTAAGGCTACATCGATGCCTTTGGGCATACGAGCTAACTGTAAAGCAGCAAAACAAAACTGCTCTAGTGCGTAACAGAAACATGACTAATCTATAATAAGACTCCAATTATAGTGGTCCAGAACTAAATCCGGGACGTTGATCTAAAAAGATCTATGCAGTGCTTTTATAAGTATCACAGACTTGGATGTTTGTTTAGCACCCCTCCTTGTGACAATTCAGTGCAAGATTCACTTCAGGAATCCGACTTGTGCGCCATCCTCTCACTTCCAACACTAATACTGTTTAATGTCAAACTGGCAGCCCTGTTTGGGAGTATAGCGAAACAAGCAGGCCTGAGGGAGGTATGTGACAACATTGTTACACCAATGACACTTGTACCATAAAGTGAAGACTAACTGGTGACAAAACACATCATCTGTGGACCTCCTATGTATCTGGACAAAAATGAAGGCTGACTGCTTGAGGAGAAGCAGTTAAGAAACATCTTGTCTGTGTGCAGATGTGCAGATTACAATCAGTGGTAGCACAGAATCCATATTGTGGCGTGGATCTGTTACAGGTTAGCGAGGGCCATTACGCTGGCGGTCTCCTCACATAAAACTGTACGAAAAGTACAAACAAACTGGCTCAGGTTCATCCGAGTGCCTTGCCAACTTCAGCCTGGTTTTCAAGTGCAGTATTTCACTCGGTCCCTTCCCCCTCCGTCCGACGTCTGGATCTTAAAAGGATTGGAGTACTGCAGCAGAGATATGCTAATGCATTACCTCAGCCACATCCAAATCCTTTAAATGACCCCTCTTCTACTTTATAACTGCTGATTCACTAACTAACTGGAAGCAGCCGCTGCCATCTTGTTTTTTTTTTTGTAGCTGATGAAAATCAGGAAGGGGAAAAACAGAGAGATGGACAGCTGGAATAAGCCCACACACCCACAGTAAGGGGTTGTTTTGAATCAAACAACTTCGGTTTTAAGTAGTGAACGGTTTTGTTTTGAACTAATCCACCCGTAATTAGGAATCGAACTGAATAAATAATAAATAAACTGGTTCTACAAAAATCTAAAATAAATTAAAAGTCTATTTGGAATTGAATGTAAATATGAATAAAAACTTATGTACAAATCAAATCTGTTCCCTTTTTTGTATCCTCTCTGCAACCGTACCAAACAAAGAGAGACTCTCAGAGAGGTGAACAGGAATCCTTTCATCCATCATGTTTAAATACTGTTCCCGTTGCGTCCACATCAGTCCCTTTTTCTGAAGCTTATGACCATGGTAATCTACAAATGATGCACTAACGCTGCAAAGCAGCAGATGACATTTCCCCAAACCTACTGCTCCGACACAGAGAACGTGCATGTTAGGGAGAAAATGATCTGTTTGGTTTGCTCTGCAGTCTTATTTTTCTTCTCAAACAGAGGATGATAGCGAGGGTACGGACCTTCAGTTTATTTGCTTGCTAACCCACGCCGCTGGGTCTAAGGTAGATCCACCCATGGTAGACTAAACCTAACAACCCTGTACCTACTTCTCTATCTCTACTCCTCTCTCAGTGCGAGTCGGTCTCTCTGGGGCTGTATCCGTTGGCAGGGGGTAGGAGTGAGGTTTTCGGTTCAGAGTCCGTGCTGCTAGGGGCAGCTTTGTGCCGTGAGGCTCCGGTGAAGAGACGGAAGGCGCCTCGGCAGATGAGGGAAAACCAGTAGACCTGCGGGGCCATGAGCAAAGCTGCACCTGCGTTACACTGCCAGGGCACAGACAGCGGCACCATGTAGAAGGGGATGGAGGCGTACCTGTGGTAAGAGTGCATACAAATATGTGAGTATAGGCAGCATATAGTAAATAAGTAAAAAAATAGGTATCGCTCTACAGCCATATTTGCAATGCCTGCACAATTACTGTATTGCCTTGCTAGATCAATCGACATGTGATTGTCTGTATTTTACTTACTTAATGCACAAAAAAAACACGAATGAACATCAGAACGCATTTTATTTCAACCGCAGAAAGACGTCAATACATACAACTTTTACGTTTTTAAGTTCAAGTCCACCAAAGTTAATCTACTCTGTCTGGTTTGTTTGTCGGACAGAATGACGGACACTGTGCTATTATTGGTCGGCACACCAGTCAATCAAGCTGTTTGCAAGAATAAAATCTGAATTTTGAAATATAAACTCAAATTTATTCTTTTATTTACTTGAATCCTGTCATTTTATGCCACCAGATAAGCTCCACCCCAAAAAACTGTCATCACTGTTTGCAAACACCGAATTGGTCTATGAAAACCGCAGTTTCTGACGTTGGCTGCAGTAATGCAAAGACTTTACCAATTGGCACATGGCTCTTTTATTTAGGACACACAAAGGACGAAAATTATTACAACGATAACAGTTACTATAAAGTTTGCCATTAAAGATCACATCCAGAAAATGTACCTAGGAGCACAAGTCTTAGGTCTAAGGATGCTCAAATTTCCAATCTAAATTAAAATTAAAACATGCCATCCGGACTGCTGCTATGTGGCGTGACAAAGCGTCACACCAGTTCAGTTGCGGCAATGGAAAGCATATTTACACTGAATCGTTCCCTATCCACTATAGTGCACTATGTGAAAATACCATTCACCGTACAGAAAATACAAATTCTGTAAACAAGTGACCGATTTCGGCTGCAGCTTTAGCGTGCATTTATAGTGTAGGGGGTGGGACGCTTTGGATTCTAGAGAACATTTGATTGGACAGGAAGTTTGATGAGAAGCTGAAGTGCAGGGTGAAGTCATCAAAATCGTTGATCTGTATTGGTGGAAGTTAGAGACTGTAATTTTTGAATGTTATGTATTGTAAATGCAATTTTTTGTCATTGTTTTGGAGCACACTAGCTTACAGATAACCTTAAGGCTATCAAATTCATACTAAAAGCCAAAAAAAACTTCCATTTTGATTTCATGGGGCCTTTAAGAATCCATGTTTATATCAAAGGCGGTGTGACTCGGTGGAGAAAAAAAGATGATAAAAGAAAGAAGGAATAGATGAGCAATAGAAATGTAAGATGTAGTGAAAGACTGAATGACAGAGTGTTAAACTGATTTTTACCTGCCGTAGGCGTAGTAGAGGTAGGGGAAGAGAAGAACTCTGCAGATGAAGAAAGTGACCAGCATAAGAGCTCCATTGACTTTATGTAGGAGAGTGTGCTGTTGCTTGTACTGAGGCAAACAAACAAACAAAGGAGAGAGCAAGGAGTAGAGAAAGAGAGAGCGTTTAACAGATAGAAAAATATTAATAGACAGAGCAATGAACCCTGAAACCATGATTCAGTATTCCCCACTACACATTTAACACTGAAGCAGTCGAGAAAGTTGTTACAGTCTGTGAAAGATCATTGTCAATCAATTAGATGTTTTAAGATTAGTAAATCTGGTAGAAATTACCCAAACAATTCCAAGAAAAGAAAGAGCAGTGCAAAAATCTGCTTACACAGGTTGTTAAAAAGAAAGACACATTCACTAAACCAAAGAAAGACAGAGGGAGACGGAAAGACGGTAAATGTGTGTTTGCGTTTAGTACCTGGATGAGTATTTTTCCCAGACAGACAGATGGGGTGCTGAGTTCTGCCAGGAACATCACACCCTGGAAATAATCCCCTTTTCCCTGTCTCCAGAACTAGGAAAAGAGAAGAAAAGAAAATAGGTACGGGCAAGGAAGGAAATTACGGCGGGAGGGAAAAAGGACAGGATGGAAAAAGGGGGAATTGGAAATTAATTAAAAAGAAAAGGGTAAAAGAAAGAAAGAGAAGAATGTGGGGAAAATGAAAATGGAATGGAAAGGGAAATGAAAGTGAGGATGAAAGGAAGGAAGAAAGATGAAAAAGAAAGACAGAAAGAAAGAACGAACGAAAAAAAGAAAAGAAAGAAAGAAAGAAAAAA
>JAHKKF010519748.1:0-36357 GCA_019740295.1 Labeo calbasu | reverse complement strand
CAAGGGGAATCCGCTTTTAGCCATTATGCTGCCCGCAGTTGGAATCAGCTTCCAGAAGAGATCAAATGTGCTAAAACATTAGCTACATTTAAATCTAGTCTCAAAACTCATCTGTAACTGAGCACTGTGCTACGTCCGAACTACTTGCACTATGTATAATCCTTTTCTATTTTTAACTGTCTTAAATTTTATTTTAAATCAATTTTTAAATCATTTTAAAAGTTTTATTAATTCTTTTTTTTTGTTTTATTGCTGTGATTATTGTTTTTGATTATTTTACTGCCTCTTTGTGAATTATTGTTTTTATTATTGTTTTTATGATCATTCTACTTCCTTTTATGTAAAGCACTTTGAATTACCTTTGTGTATGAAATGTGCTATATAAATATCTTTAAAAATAAAAAAAAAAATACAAATGTCTTTAGAGCTTTTTTATTGGAGGAGACCTTTTGAAGTGATGACAACAATAAATGTAGATCAGAAGCTAAACTTTTGCAGCTAGGTTTAAATTTAAGGTATCTAGCTTTGTTGATTATGGTTTTTACCCATCATACGTATAACATCATCTAATTCCTTATTCCTTATATTCAGAAATAGCAGAATAGAAAAGAACTGTATTGACGGAAATACTACAGAGCTGGTGGAACACAAGAAGTAGGAAAGTTGGTATTTGAAGCCAGAATCGTTTAGAAAAAAATAAATCGATTCTTCTTTCTCTTGGGAGAAAGAGCAGAGTGGATTTGTTTTGTTGTTGTGTTGGGTTTGTATACAGCACACAAGGTTTATGCGCATACTCCCAGAAAAAGTGACTTACTGCATTGGTTACTTTTATTTTTATTTATTTTTTTTTTTAAATTTTATATTATTTTATTTAAGTATAATGATTTTTCTACTATTAACTTTTAATTAATTTTAAATTATATTTTAAATCATTTAAAAAGTTTTCAAATTCCTTGTTTTTATTGTTGTGATGTTTTTTTTTTTATGATTATTTTAATTTATTTTATGTAAAACACTTTGAATTACCATTGCGCATGCTCCAAGTCGTCTTCTCTGTTTTTAGAGTATATCTGTCGCAGAATTACAGTGCCACATAGTGGTCTGTGGACAGGCCCTAAATGTGACCCTGGACCACAAAACCAGTCATAAGGGTCAATTTTTCGAAATTGAGATTTATGCAACATCTGAAAGCTGAATAAATAAGATTTCAATTGATGTATGGTTTGTTGGGATAGGACAGTATTTGGCTGAGATACAACTATTTGAATATATGGAATCTGAGGGTGCAAAAAAATCTAAATATTGAGAAAATCACCTTTAAAGTTGTCCAAACGAAGTTCTTATATATTTTAATATATTTACAGTAGGAATTTTACTAAATATCTTAATGGAACATAATCTTTACTTAATTGCCTAATGATTTTTGTCATAAAAGAAAAATCAATCATTTTGACCCATACAATGTATTTTTGGCTATTGCTACAAATATACCCCAGCGACTTAAGACTGGTTTTGTGGTCCAGGGTCACAAATGTCAACATGCATATCTCACTCACATAAAAACAGTTTCAGTGTTCCTCAAAATGACTCAAAACAGTGACATGCAAACTCAGACTCATTTGATGCAAACCAGCAATAATTAAATTGTGTTAAATAACAAAAATATACTTTATGCATTTAATCCCAATTTATTAACTAATGTCTTTGCTGTTGACTTTCGATGATCTAATTCTACCATACAAATACATGCATGCATATATATATGTGTGTGTGTGTGTGTGCGTGTATGGTTTTTTTTTTTTTTTTTTTTTTGTGAAACTTTCTTCTTCTGTGTCCTATTCTTCGTGCAATCCAGAATACCTTATTCTGTTTATTTATTTCACTTTTGGTGTGAAAGAGCTTTTACATTTGCCAAAAATAGAACTTTTTTATATTAAAAACAACAAGCATGCCCAGCCCAGATGGGAAAAAGTAAAACAAAAGTAATGTAATGCATTACTTTCCATAAAAAGTAACCAACGCAGTAAGATACTTTTTCTGTGAGTATTGCAATATTGTAATGCCTTTCTTTTAAAAGTAACTTTCTCCAACACTGCTTTAAACAGGCTTCTGTCTCTACAGAACAAATCCACGCTGCGCTGAGGACAGCGGTGTGACGCTGCAGTGAGACAGATATTAATATCCATCTGTGTGCACTTCTCCTCTCCAGTCTCTCTGCTGGTGCTCCACACGGACGGCAGAATAGAGCAATTACCAGCTGAAGACGACAGCAGCGACACCCTCGTCGCTAACACAGGGAGTGCGCTCGCACCTACATGCGCCTGTGATCGCAGGGCAATTGGTCTGATTGTCGATTAGTATGATTTATGCCAAAGTTTGGGAGGAATTTTCATTTGTCAGTCATGTTTGGAATCCTAATAATTCGTCGTGGCAGGAGCGTTTATTCCGGGCCCTCCTTGTGCCCGGCACTGCTCTCGCTCCTTCTGTTTCTGTTCTTGGGGGACGGCGGGTAATAATTAATCCTTTTATGTGTAAGAAGCCGAGCCGCTTCTATTGTTCTTCCTCTCGACTCAACCTGAGCGGGGTTGCCTAGGAAACCTTTGTGTGAAGGTTCAGTGTTCTCCAGCATTCAGATCCGCTCAGGTGTTCAGGACTGCTGTTTTCTGCTCTGTCCTGGACAATTTGGCATATATTATGTACTGCATATAGATTTGCAAAAGGAATGTTTGGAACTCGTAGCGCACTAAAGCCAAGACAGAAATAACCATTTTAGACCAAATGTCTGTGCGAAGAATGTAATGTGCTATTGCACTTTTGACTTTCGCACGCTGCTATATATTCTCTCTCTTTCACGCACACAGCTGACGGATGAAACGTTCTTATAGAGTGAGAGATTTCAGCCGTCACCAATCAGAGATGAAGATCATGACTTTCCTACAGCTGCTGTACTAAGTTTGAGTGTCTCGTCCAGGCTTTCGCAGCAGTGAGTGTGAGTGGGTGAGTGTTTGTGTGCTTGTGTGTGTGTTCCTGGTTGCTCCTACATTATGTATACCACAACTATAGTAATACCAGTAAATTTTGACCTTGTGGGTATATGTTTTGGTCCCCATGAGGAAACAAGCTTATAGATCACACAGAATTAAGTGTTTTGAGAATTTTAAAAATGCCTAGTTTTTTTTTTTTTAGGTGTAGGGTCAGTGTGTCTTGTCACCGTTAGCAGAGCGACTCCGTTGAGCGCAAACATAGCAGAGCTGCTTGTGTGTTTGTACTGAGGTCAGGCAGCTGCACATGTACACACACTGCACTAAAGCACACACATCTCCTCCCGCTTAGTGCTCATCAGAAGCGATTAGTCCAGTCTAGAGTGAAGTTTCTCCTGTCAAACACACTTGAATCTGCTGCTCCAGGGACTCCGAGACGATGCTGGCGAGATCTTTGAAGCTCTCGCTGAGAGAGACAGAAAGTGTGAGCGGGACATGCAGAATAAGAAAGGAAACAGAGAGAAGAAGAAAAAGAGGAGAGAAATGAGCGATTAAAGGTTCAGCAAGTTGAAGGACTAACGTGACCTCACCTTTACCTGACGGAGTCAAACGAACGGCCTCTGCGGGACGGGTTTTAGCTGCGCGCAAGTCATTACCCGATCTCCGAATCCTCTCGGCCGTGAAAGCTCCGCTTGTTCACGATACTCTGTCTGCGCGCGGCACTCGGGGAGGAAAAAGCCCGGTGATTGACATGTCAGCACTTCCTGTCAGGGATTTATGCGGCACGGCTGAAAATGCTCCTGCACCACAAAGTCATAATTTAGCTTCCTCTCGGTTTACCTTCCCCCTGATAGAATTGCTTGTAATTTATAGTATTGTTTTAATTAAATGGATTGAGAGAGGCCTAAGTGCCCACGGTTTTAAGACAAGCTATTTTTTAGGAAGTACAATCTGAATTCTAAACTCCTGCCTGGGACACACATAAAGTAGAGCAATAAAGTGAAAGGCCACTAAACCGGGGATGGTCGTTAGTGGAATTAAATCGTTCTAGAAACATCGCAGGAACACGCGTGCAATCTGACACAACCACACCTGCGCACGACTAAAGAAACAAAAGCCAATCTTTTATCGTTGCGAGCGGTGTCGGTGAACCCAATTCAGCAGGACCCAGCTTGGTGATCGTGATGCGAGGGTTAGTCCAAGGCAGGACGCTCAGCCTTCCCCTGGCCATAGATATTCCTGCTCTGGGAAAACACTGCCGGTGACTGCTGGCCATAACCATTTCCAGATGCCAAATCTACACCTTCTTTCCTGATGAGAATAGAGAAGCTGACTCTAGATCAGTGCTCTTTAGTTTTGAACATTTGGTAATTAAAATATGTTTATCTTCGCGTTTTAAATGACATCCATGTTAACCAGACTCGTCCCTTGAATCTGCTCACCGCTGGATTTAATCCTATTGAGTGTGATTGTCTGTGTAAATAATAATAATATGTAAAAGTTGTACAGTAGCTAGTGGAATATATGACTTCAGACTGCAGGAATTCCATTTGAAATGAAACGCTTCTCTTGATGACAACGTTTATCAATCCATAGTGTGCACGTCACACATCTGCACAGCATTGCTATTAATGTTCGTTTGATTTGAGCATAATGCAGGTTCATGGTTCATGGTTAATATCATCTTTCTCTGCGGGTGATTGAAAAAATCACAAATATGAGTTGTGGTAACATATTTCTGTGTAAGGATGTGCCACATCTGTCAGTTCTGTAAAGAAGTCCCAGTGCATTAGCTTGACGAGCAGCTTTTCATCTACCTGTCGATGTGTATTTCTGATCGAAACAGGCTAAAAGGGGAAGAAAGTCGCAGATAGCGTTAAACCTGGGATCTGCTGTGGACATTCGAGTCAGTGTGTGAATTCGCAAACTCTGTTATGACTTTGATGACGCTTTGTCTCTCTCTGTTATTCTCAGAGAAGAATGTTTTGGGAACGCACTTACATACACCTTCTACAACTTATTTTTTTTGGCTATTCAGAGTGACATACAAATGAGGAAACGCAGCAAGTCATATTAACAGCTGTCCAGTAAATTATGAGATCAGACAAGGGTTTTGTTGTTTTTCTTGTTTAGGGTGAATAAGGATAATGTGGGAATTTTTAGGCACTGACTCTATTTGGCCAGCAGGAGGCTGAACAACAATTCTCTTGTCTCTGTCAGTGTTGGCAGATTGAATGGACGATTTCCAGCACAAAAGCTTGAAAAAAAAGCCCAAAACTAACGTTTTTATTTCCTACTAAATGATGGCAAAATAATATAAAAATAGATCAATTGCACAGGAAAATGCATCAAATCAGGGCAAATACATTATATGACTAAAAGGCAGACACTGTCAAAATGATAATCAACGGATTTCCTGATATCCTAGAAAAAACACATGCATCATTTTCATTGTCAACGGTCAGAATAGGCCAATTTAAATGCAAAAAGTGCCCATTATAAGTGATCAGAATAAGCAGCGTAGCAGGTATTTCACATGCTAGCAAGCACCATGACAGTCAAAACTGTCATTCATTGATATATACTGCACGATAATCTGAAAAAAAGAAGAAAGAAATACATAAATAAAAAGAACAGTAATGCGCTTACCATACATATTGTAGAACATAATACATAACTTTCAGTCAGAACTAACCAAGCCCAGTAGCTTTCAAGGATACCAGTCTGTGGTACGTTTCCCGTACAACAACATAACTCGCTGCTTAACCTCCATAGTACGATGCATTGTTGTGGAAACAAACTAGCTTGTCACTACTGTTTCCTGAACATGGTTGCTTCTCCGTCGTTTGAACCACATTAGTTCAACAATGTATGGTCGTTCTTAATGAAGTCACTGAGTAATAACTTCTGCTATTTAACTGATTATAGATCTCTAAAATGCAGCTATATTGAACATGGCACCTGATTACTAATTTACTATTTTTTGTTCCCTGTCATTTCGCTCTATTTGATGTTTGATTCATCTCGGGTTCCCTCTTACGTCATACTCCGGGGTTCCCTTAGGCATTTATGCGCTTACAGAGGACGTGCAAAAATACATTGATTAAAATGCATTTATATTTAGATAGAATGGAATATATAGATTGTACTGCATGCTAGCTTGCTTACTGTGCCCAAGAGCATAATGTGTTGAACCTATATGTCTTACTAACAAGGAACTACGCTTCTAACCACAGGTTGAGAGCTGTAGTTCCAACCACGTAAGTTTGCGACGTTGTTTGCGAATGTTCGTTTGAACTATGGTTTCAGGAAACACCGAACCGTTGGAACTATGTTGGTAACGACGGAACTTGCGACCATAGTTGGCTAACGATGCTTTTGGGAAACGCACCCCTGGACAGTTTTGAAGTATAGTGGTATAGTCCTACATTCAGTTTTGATTTTGATAGATTTATTCAATTGTTCTCTATTAGATTTGCAATGATATTAGAGTCTTTGAGTCATCTCCCTCCACAGGTGTAATTCATGTTTTGAGAGTTAACCCGCTCTTTACCATGTAACTGGTATCAGTGTTCGAATTGTGTCAAAGCTCTTGGGGGGTGCCCCTAACCAGACACCCCCTTATATAAAACCTTATATAAATACGATTCGATATTGCGATATTGACCAAAAATTATCTCTCAAAACGTTGAGAGATTTTAGCAATAACGATAATCAGACAGTATTTTGCTGAGTGTGTTACTCTGCAGGACTGCCGTGGACAGCTGACTCCTAAAGTTCTTGATATTCTTCATATTCAGTGTGGTGTGTTCACAGCAGTGACATAAATTAAATTAATATTTTCCAACAAGTTTAAAGTGATTTTTACCTTTTATGGGCATTTTTTACCTTTATAAGGTCATTCTTTTTTCTAAAAGTATGTATTATCTTTTGCGTCAAATTTTTATATTTAATTAATAAAGTCAATTCAAATATTAAGACATTTTAGACTGTTGCCAAACAAATAAAATCATTATCAACAAAATTCATCTTTTCAATGCAGAGAAAGCACAGACAGATGTATTACCTGCTGTTTAATGCAGGACATGAATGCGTTAAATGCATACATAATGTTGTTTGTTAACCAGTTACCCTATACAATTTAGATGTTTGAAAACTGACCCCAAACCAGCCCAAAAATTGCCCACCTGCCCAAACCACTTTTTACCCACACAATCAATGTCAAATTGCTGATGTTCAGTTTTTTTTGTGTTGTGATTGTAACGTTATTTAAAGGTTACAAAACCATTTCTTTCAACGCTCCATTAACTTTTTCACCCTAAATAAAACATTATTTGAACATTTATTTTTAATATTCTAAAACGGTTCAAATTAGTTTCTTACAATATTCTGTAACTTTATTTTCACCCAAAATGTGTAATTATTTGTATGTTTATTCTTACTCTTCTAACACTGTTTTCTCTTATGATTATGAGAATGTCCAGCAAGTGAAAATAACAAAGACATTCCCGAGAATGTTGTTCTAAGAATGTTTTCTCTCAACGTAATGAGAACATACGTCAAATATGAAGTTAAACATTACGTTAAGAATGTTTTGTTCTAAAATTCCTGTAACTTCCAAAAAATGTTCAAAGTTGTGAGAATGTTCCCTGTTTAGCTGGGTGGTTAGTCCTTAGTAACATACTTGCTCAGATGAACATCACTGTTCGTACAGACGTTTTCGTTCATTTGTTCATTCATTCCGTCTTTCTTTTTCTCTCTAAATTGGTTTGGATGCAGGAGGTCAGTTATGGCATTATGATGGCACAAACGCTCCCAACAGCGTTTTAATGAGCAGAGCAGCTTTCAGCTGTCTGGATGATCCTCTCCGCTGGATGTGAATGAATAGAAGCCAACACAGACAAACACAATTAACACGCCATAGAGACCCGATTAACCAAGACGTTCTTGCTCCAATTTCCCAATTCATACAAGAACACGTCTGCGTGCACTATGACAGACATTTGTTACATTTATGAATAACTGAACGATTCTGAGCGCAGTGAGGATGGTACGTTTAGCTAACCGTGCTCGGGAAAGGAGAGCCATTTTAGGCTATTTCAGGATACATCTGGAAAATAACTGGCAATTTAGTTCAGAATACTTCAAGGATAAAAAAGCTTCTTAGAAAAATTTTATGCAGATTTTTCTGGAAGTATCCACTTTTCAATTGTAAGCTGTTAAATAAAATCACGGGTTGATATTTTAATTTTGTGCCCTACTGACAAACATACAGCACAGTCAAACATACAAGTCATTCATTATACAGTACCAACTAAATTCTAAAATAAATATGTAGAGAGAGATGAAGACATGAAGCATTAATTTGAGTGTATGGCGTTTAGAAGTTTGGAAACGCAGTCGGGCCGACCGGTAGCAACCTCCGTGATGTTCCTGCTGAATCACTGTGCATCAGATGGTTTGGACTGTGTGCCACGCTGCAAAACACTGAAGAACTTGCCCTAATACATGTCTGCTGAAGGCGTATTTGTGCCGTTTTGATCTGTCCTGTGTGAGAGACGGAGCCACAGTGACCTCCAGTGGCCCAGAGATGAAACTCCAGCATTCAGGGCGGTGGGGAGACTGATGTACTTCAGTCTAGAGCAAGGGTGGCGAACGTCGCTCCTGGAGAGCCGCAGCCCTGCATAATTTTGCTTCAACCCTAATCAAACCTGAACAAGCTAATCAAGGTCTGAAGGGTGACTAGAAAGCAACAAGCAGGTGAGCTTTAATTAGGGTTGGTGCTGAACTCTGCAGGGCTGCGGCTCTCCAGGACCGGAGTTCGCCACCCCTGGTCTAGAGTCTCTGTAATCATGGTAAAGCGTGTAGTATCTACAGAGGAACGATATAGATTTACAAACTCTCACAGGCCTGGAGTGTTTGTGCATCTTGGGTAGATTTGGAGAAATGTTGAGGCAGTTTTAGGGTTATAGAGATGTCAGATTATGGTCTAGCAGATTAGCAGCTTCCGCTCCTCGAGATCAAACAGCTGTCCACAGGCCCAGCTCCATTTGATCAATCTGCTTGCACAGATGATAATGTATATAAGGACTTCTGTTGTGCTGTGTGTTTTTGCAGGCAGCCCGGTGAACCTGACCTGCCGAGCGTTCTTCGGCTACAGCGGGGACGTGAGTCCTCTCATCTACTGGATGAAGGGAGAGAAGTTCATTGAGGATCTAGATGAAAGCCGAATCAGAGAAAGTGAAATTAAGTAAGTCATGACATCCTTTCATTTCATTTATCGAGAAGAATCGAAGTGGCCATCCATATCTGAATTTGTATTTGCAGCTAAATGAATACTTTGTGCGTTTGTGCTCGAGCGCATGTACCCTCTTTAATCTTCCTCGTCCACCTTGATTCAACCCTGTCAGAGTCATTCAGCGGCCGTCGGATGAGTGTTAAGACCTCCTGAGTAAAAGCATCCCATTAATCCTCAGCCGTCGGGATGGAGTTGAACATACAAGCTTCTTTCTCTTGTAATCTCCATCTAAATTTCATTAGCTCCATTAATAATGCAGTTCAGGCACATGCAATCTTAATCACAGCGTGACGAGTATCAGGGTCAAAGAATCTGACTGAATGTGTGCTCACCTGAACTACATCTCAAAGCAGAATATTCTAGACACATAAGAGCAGTCGGAGGAAAATCTGGACAGCTGGTTCCTTTGAAATGATTTGTTAACATTTTTTGCCAAACCTACAATCCCTGTACAATCCTGTTCAAGAAAGAGTGTGAGGTAAGATGCAAGTATCTGAACAGTTATTTATTTATGTCAAAAGTCTGTTTTGAGCTGAAAATAGCCTATATCATTTTTCCAGGCATAATTCATGTAGTGTAATTCGTAACTGAATGTGAGAGACAAGACACTTTAAAAGGTGTGTTTAAGCATTGTAGGTGTATTAGTACAATTATGAGTGAATGTGTATATTTTAAAATAAACATTTTGTTGCAAGTAGTTGAAATGCATAACTTCACAATAGATTCTAGTTATTCCCCCTCCCAGCTTAAAAAAAAAAAAAATCTTGCCATTTTATTTGTCCCCTTAATGTTCATGGTTATGGCCTTGCTACAGCGTTATTGTTGTAGCTGAAATGAGAGTAGCTGTATGGTACACACATACCTGACGCTTTATGGAGGAGAGACACTTCAACACACACACACACACACAAATATATAGTACTGTGCAAGTTTGAGGCCACTAGTATTTTCACCAACAAAAAAATGGTTTTAAGTCAGTTATTTCTGTCTTTTGCTGAAGTTCGTCAGTAGGAAATATCAGTTTACATTGTCAAACATTTATTTTGTTATTTTATAATCCAGCGAGAAAAAGGGTCCCTATAGTTGAATTTATGTAAAGAAAGAACCGAGGTATGTATCAAACCGCCATGTTTGTGTAACGTTACTTCCCTAATATATATGTATATGTTAGGGGTGTAATGGTACACAGATGTCACGGTTCGGTATGTACCTCGGGTTGAGGGTCACGGTTCGATACGATTTCAGTACAACAGAAAAAAAACCCAACAAATCTGCTATGTTAGGTTTCTTTTCATTTATTTTAAACAGACAGTAGTACAAATTACAATTTTTTTCCACCTACATGTGAAAATACTAAATATTACATAAAATTATTGTCATATATGGGCTATAAAATCTGTAGTACATATATACATACAAGGAATAAATATTTGAAATATATTTAATTTAGTTAACTGATAGACAAAGGAAAAAACTGTGCGACACGTAACGTAGCCTATATTTGCTGAATTTCAGTTCAGTTTTGTGACAGAAAGGAAACTCAAATGGCAGAAAGCGACATTCTACTGTTTTTTGTTTAAGTTGAGTTTGCTGGTATGAGTAAAGTTGAAGTAATTGAGCCGGCGCACACAAACACAAAACATATCAGTTCCAGGCTTCCAGCATTGCTAACTTGACAGCGCAGTTGGTACATTATCAAAATAAAACACAGTGAACCAAACATCAGCGCGTCCGCCTCACTGTGTCACCGTTAGAACGCGACTGAAGTACAAAGTCTGTAGTTTACATAATAAATACTAGTTTAGCATTTGGATGCATCGCAAATATGGAAATGTAATGGAATATTTGGATTTGTGCCAAATGAAAGAGGTAGGATACAAGAGCACAAAGGTTCATTTCGCAAACAGTCGAGTGCGCAAGCCTTTAAAGTAACGTTACACTCCTTTGTCAGTGAGAGACGCGTTCAGAATCAGCACATGGTCACTGTCTAGTGGGCTTTGTTTTCAAGCGCGCAACTCCTGGAATTCGCTGTTTATCTGCTGGCGGTTATCAAACAGCGTTGCGTTACTGCGGGCGCCCCCTTCTGGATTGAGGGTGAATTGCCTGTATTCATTGCAAGGCCTCATGCACCGAACCGAGATGCCCGTACCGTGACGGTTCGGTACGAATACATGTATCGTTACACCCCTAATATATATATATATATATATATATATAATTAGTTTCCATCAGTATAGAAACACATAAGTGTCATAATACAGTCTGTATGCAGCTCTTCTCACACTGACCTCCACTGACTATGAGCATCAGAATGAGCCCAGAGCTCTTTACAGTTTTCAGGGTGTGTTTGCTCATGCTGTCTGAATGCAAGTGTTTCTCTACAAGTGTGTCAGCTGTCAGTTCATCAGAACTGATCCTAAGGCCAGTTTGTCATTCTCTATGTCCATTTCGACTGAGACCGACTGTGCCAGTGGCTGAATGAGAAGTCACGGCCTGCTAATAGTGAAGCGCTGACAGTAATGACAGTAAAATTTCATTTCTGAATCTGAGACATCCAGAATGCACAGTGATGGGCACTTGAGATCCACTAGGTTTGGGTCTCTTGGATCTCTGTCCACTGCAATCGCTGTAATGAGTCTGATCTTTGCTAAGCCGCTGGACTCGTCGGCCCTGACATCACTGTAACAATGTCAAACATCCACAGACAAGAAGAGGGCAGAACGTCAGCTCATTCTTTATGAACAGGAACAAAAACAATGTTTTTAAATGACATTAATTCCTCCTCCTCCTCTCTCTCTCTCTCTCTGTTTCTCTGTAGACGTAGTTTCCATGGCAGCTGCAAAGAAAAGGCAGTTTTTTTCTTTTCCAAACCCTGTTATTTTGTTCATCACCACGGTGCTGGTGAAGGCTTGACAGTCGTGTGTGTGTGTGCATGCGTGTGTGTGTGTGTGTGTGTGTGTGTGTTTGTGTTTTATAAAGGATGGGATTCTGTTAATTAAAATTTCAATGTTTTATTAACTGTCAGCTCTTCATTTTCTTCGCTGTCAGTGTTTCAGATGAGTGGTTGTAGTTAATAATATTTTCCTCAATGGCTAAGTTACATTTTCTGAAAATGAAAAAAATCATCCCCCAAACATCCCTTGGTTTTTATAAATGTGTTATTTTGATATTATTTACCATCAGTCAATCAAGTTTATTTATACAGCGCTTTTTAACAAAACAGGTTGTGTCAAAAACCTTTGAATAGCTCATAAAGCTTTGCGAAGGCGATGTACATAAATTGTAGTGAGTATGCAGGTTTAAAAATACAATCAAATCTGAACAATTCTTAGATATACAATTTGATGTAGGTGGAATAGAGCCTTGTTTGAGGAAAATAGGCTATAAGACTGCATGTGAATCCTGAATGTACTGAAAAAAACAGAGGAAACATTTCCTAAATGTACACAGTCAGATTTTAAAATCACATCTATATCAACATTTGATCACAACAGACAATCTCTTGTAAAGCACAAGTTCTTTGTGTAGTTTTATTTTTGGAGCCACAGCCAATTAATTTGTAGTCCTTTTTAGTCATCCTGACTGTTGTGTGTATGAAAACATTGCTCAATAGTGACAGCTCAATGGTGTCGCGTGATGTAATTCACCCATATTGTCTTTGGTTTGAAATAAAAAAAAATGGTTCAGCAGATTCATAGTTTTGAGAAATGGACTTCCTTCTGTAACTGGACAGATGTAGAGGAGCGATAATGCAGGGAGGAGGTTTTGTTCAGCGTGAACTTGAGAGTCATAGAAGTTGTTGTTCAACAGTTCTCCCCTTCTTCTCTCCTCCATTCCAGAACTATTCGGGAGCATTTGGGAGAGCAGGAGGTTTCCATCTCGCTGACCATAGATGCCGTGGAGGAGAGTGACCTGGGAAACTACTCCTGTTATGTGGAGAACGGCCACGGCAGACGACAAGCCAACATCCAGCTCAGCAAGAGGGGTAAGAGACGCGGAATAGGGCTGAGCAGTGCTTTCAAACCATCGTTTGTTCAGCTGTGAGCTGCTCAAAACTCTTCTGTGCCAATTTTATAGTCTTTAATTCAGTTTATACAAATTCATATGAAGGAACAATAGTGTGTCAATAATGCAAAAAAATCTATTCTGCTAAATAAGAGAACAATAGTAAACAATCAGTATTTCAGTTAAAGTCAGTTTATCGCTGATTTAGTGACGGCATAATCCAGCTCACTTCAGTTTTACTTTAAGATCCAGTTGTAACTGGTCAGTGTTACCAGTTTCTGGCAACCAGTATCCTTCCTGATTTTCCAAAAGGCCTGAAAAACACTGCTTTTGTCTGTAACCATATTGTTTAAAGTACTCAAGTTGTAAAAAAAGTTAAATGTAGAAATACCTCTGTGTTTTTTTTTTTGTTGTTGTTTTTTTGTTATTGCGGAGTTCGGACAGGCGTTTCCATGTCTGCGTTTGTTGGTTGTGAATGATGCTTCTTAACATCTTGCACCCTGTTTAGCTGGAAATTTCTGCAACATCAAGGTTTGTTTCTTCCTTAGAGACCTAAATGACTTAAGTTGAGAATATTTGTACATAGTAAATAATTTCTCTTTTAAAATATGAATCGGAATATGGCTTTGATGGCAGACGGATCCTCTTCATTCTGTACATGAAAGAGATTGACTTTGGGAATGAAGCTGGGCAGATTATGCTGCAGTTGAGATTCACTCCTCACTCTGTTTATGTTTATTTCATGCCTTCAGTGCTGTTAGCAAATACACGTCCAAAGGGACTGATTCTAGTCCACTGCGACGCTTGACACTTGTTTTTCTTTTAAAACCAATGGCTCAGATAATGGAAACAGAAACATCTGTTTGCCTAAGAATACATGTCCTGTTGAACCTACGTCCAAGGGTTACACTTTTAATGACCAGTTACCTTCAGATCACAAAACCTGTGGGATCTATCAACACTTCTTTCCCCAACAGACACATTGAGAGTTCAAGGAGTTGAAAAACGGCACGTCTCGACTTCCCAGCAGCCGCAGCAGATGCATCTGTTCAAACAGTGAGTTCATCAGCTTCCATCCTTCATTCCAGAACATTGAACACAAACACACGAAAGCAGCCATCATCTCCGCTCTCTGACGCAATCCAAAGTGTCACCGGCGATGAACAGAGCTGCTGATGCAGACCTGCCGCGAAACACGAGAGCACGAGGGCGACGTCTGCTGGGTCTGTCGCAGCATGAACTCGGCGGCCATTTATAGCAGATTCATCTTTATCCACCCGCTGCGGCCGAGCGGAGACGAATGATGCTCTTCGATTTAATATCACAGCAGTGGCAGGACTTTTTCAGACACTCGACAGAGAAGAAGAACATCACAAATGCGTCGGTGGTTCTGGCCTCATTTGGACAGGTGTGATCAGCCCCTGAACACCTGATGTCTGGTGGAATGACCTGCGCTTCAGTGGGAGACAGTAACAGTATTTTCAATTTGTTACCGTACTTAAAAACATTTTTCAAGCGTCTGTATTTTATTGGAGTATTTTTATTTTGAAAAACTTGTATTTCCCTACATTCCAAAGCATAATATTGTACTTTTTACTCCACTACATTTTTTAAAAAACATGTTGTTCCTCGTTATTTTGAACAGGACAAACTGTCACCTGCTCGGAGACACGATAGCGGTGTCTGATTCGTGAATAAGTTGATTCTTTTTAATGAACCTCCTAAATCGGTTAGCAAATCGCACAATTCATTTGTGAATTGGACTGATCAGATTGCTGCTGTTCTCGAGTCACTAACCCGAGACTCAAATGATCCGATCAGAGCGAGTCTCCAGTAAAATGACTCACTGATTCAAATGATCCGGTCAGAAGGAGTCTCCAGTTGACAATTCACTGAATTCGTAAGTCCGACTCAGGAGAGAACGGGAGATCCTTGGATCTTGAGTGTACGCGCGACTCATGGTGCGAGAAGTTGCTAATGCCGAATTATTGTAAATGAAAATCATATTTAGGTCACCACTGTCAGTGGTTTGTGAAGTAAATCTGCTGTAAGGTGAGCTGTTTAAGCCCACTGAATGAAATGCTTGAACACGGACATGTCCACGTTACCATATCACGTACCACGTAATGGGGTAAAAGCGAAACATAACATTAATGCAAATTAACGGCCATGCATCTAACCTGCTGATCAAGCCGTTCTAAATAAACTTTAACCTTTTAACTGTCGACTGTCCGTCCCCTCAGTTTACTTCACCATATTACAAATAAATCCTAATGTAATCGTGACAAACTATATAGCGTTGGAAAGGTCTAAGACTCCTAAATAGATATTTTACCACTGTTTTGTGTTACAAATTATGAAGGAAAAGTAATAGATTAATTTATGACAAGAGTGCACCTCAAAAATCTACATCCTAACAGGAGTTCTGACCTTTGACACAAAAAGATTTTCTTCGTTGCCTTTTTCCCTGTCACACTTTAGAAATCATAAGAAAGTAAATATCAATTGAAAACCTAAATTCTCAAAATTCAAAACCATTTTAAAATCATGCATTGCATTACCATAGAAAAAGTATATCAAAACCATATTAAAAAATGTTTTAGTTCATGAATTGTGAAAATGTAAGTTTGGAAAATAGACTTTTTTAAGTCTGTGTTCAAAAATGGAAGTGACAGCTAAAACTTTAACTAGTATATCTGCATAGTGTTCTTCTTAAAACATGAAACATTTAGCCTTTTGTGATGCCTGTTTTTCAGTACATATTGTACTCATTTTTAAATACAATTTGGTATGTTGTGTTTTTAACATAAGTAACCTAATTTAATACTTTAATGTTTAATGTTTTGTGAGTGTATGACAAGCCCCCCTTCACCAGATATTTTGAGCTGTACTATTACATAATATAATATGATGTAAAATGATAAAATATACAAGCTAAAATTACAAAATGATCTGTCAGTACTTTTAAACTTAACCCTAAGTACATTAAAAATCAAACACTTTTGTATTTTTACTTGAGTAAAATTGAAGGAGTACTTAATGCTTGTACTCAGTGTTGGGAAGGTTACTTTGGAAATGTAATAGGTTACAGATTACAAGTTAAAATGTAATAAAATGATTATTTTATTAAAGTAATGTAACTTATTGCGTTTGATTACATTTTGATTACTTTTCTAAATTTCTAATATTTTCAACTTGTAATCATTCTGAAACATTTAAACTAGGCAGTTAAGCTTACAGTAGCACTCAACACTGATTACTGTCAGACTTTCAAAATCCCTTATCATTGAATTAAGATTATAATAAGTAAGGGATAATACACATCTTTATTTTGAAATAACAAGTGGCTGGATGTACATTATCCCACTTATCACACAGCTGCTTGCCACAAAAGTCATTAATTTGACACAAAATACTGTTCGTAGTTGAAATATTTGAACACAAAGCTTCTGTGAAGAAACCAGTTGCTAGCGAGCGGCAAGTTCAAACTAGACAGACATTTAAGGGATACGGTGCAGTCATACCACTTTTATTACACAACATTTCACCACATAAATGATTAAGTACTAGTGCTAACAGTACTAGTTTGATAGTCATCTTATCATCCATTACAGTGTACAAAACAAAATGGCAGCAGCTGCGCTTGTATGAAACAATAGAGCGAGTCCACGATGCCAGGATGACAGAATTAAGAAATTGTACACATAATATTGAATTGAGTTTTAATATTTTGTTAGCTAACCACATGCAAAGCTTCCACCAAGAAAAACTCTCAAGCGTATACGGCTGACTTAAGTTGCCCAGATGAGTCTGTGTTATTAGCTTTTACCAGTTGTTATCGAGGAATAAAATACCTTGGAATGTCATGACTGACCAATCAGAATCAAGCATTCCACAGAGCTGTGTAATAATTCAATTTAAAGCACAGCCACCACCAATTATTTATTTTGAGATTATTCTGAGGTTAAATACAGATTTAAAATAATAACAAGAAATAGTTTAATAGCTATGATACTGGTTTTGAAATCAAATGGTTGCATAGTTATGACAGGAAACACTGGCATCTAAGAATGCCTGGGAAAAAGCAATTATGCATAAACCCAAATGAAAAAAACAAAACATTAAGCATGTGTCCTTTTCTGTGTCCTAAAATCCTGAAACATTGGTGTCTCTTTTTAGAGCAGTCAATGCAATTTATGAAAGAAGTTAGTTAAATCTGTATGTGGGTGTGTGTGTGAAAAAATTGATGTAACCCTCTTTGTAATCATTAATATTTTTTAAAAGTAACTGTAATTTAATTACACATTTTTTCTCAGTAACTGTAACTAATTAGAATTACATTTATTTTGTAAATAAATTAGGTAATTCTGTTACATGTAAGTAGTTACTCCCCGACACTGCTTGTACTATAGTAATACTTTTATTTTCGTAAGTCACTTCAGTAAAGTAGCTGTGCATGAGCCAGCAGTCAGTGTGATCAGTCTATATTGGTAAACACAGGAACGCAGGAAGAGTTCGCTCTCTTTGGCATTTGTTCGACACGTTTAATACACACAGGATTGAATGAACAACGTCAAGCATCTTAAACAGAGGGAGAGACGTTTCAGTCTGACCCGATCACGTTGTCGATTGGCAGCGCGAGCGTTTGCTGATGTATGTCGAGAGTATTATAACTGTCTCTCTCTGTCTCTGTCTGTCTCTCAGCAGAACTCATGTATACGGTGGAGCTGGCTGGAGGTTTGGGAGCCATTCTGCTGATGTTGATATTTTTGGTGTCCCTGTATAAGTGTTACAGAATTGAACTCATGCTCTTCTACAGAAATCACTTTGGCAGTGAGGATGTGGATGGAGGTAAGAAATATTAGAAAGAAGTTCCGACAGTCTAGTTAGAGCACTGCTGTTCTTGTCTTGACCGCTATGGTGGATCAGTTTCTCCTTCTTCACAAATCAGGAATCCGTGAAGGCGCAAGGCATTAAAACGCTTTACTGACCAAATATATTTTCATGAACATTAACATATTGCTAAAATGGGATTTGTTGCTGGTTGTTTTTGTGTCACCCTTGCGTCCCACAGGTATAGACTACTTACATATAGGGATACCAAAAAAATATTGAAACACCTAATAAATATATAAGTCCTATTAAATAATCACAACATTTTTTTCTGCCTTGCACAATGGCCATATGAGCCAACACCTGCAGTCAGCTGTTTCTCCTGGCCTGCCTTCTAATTGCTTATATCAAATTAGTTGATGTTCAGATGTTTTGATCTTCTCATTTTTCTGGTTTGAGCCTTGCTCCAGTGAGTCATTACTTCTGCTTTCGGGCCGGTGAAACCTGCGGATGGTAACCGGTGCTTCTGAAGCTGATGGAGAAGGCAGATGAGAAATAGAGAGGCAAAGGAACAGAAAAACACCTTTGACTTTAATTCATTATCAGACATTCTGTTATTGTGCCTCTCCAGGTAGACAGAAGCTAATTTTGCACGGCCTGACCGCCAGATACAGCTAGATAGAGTAGATCTACTCAGTCGACATCAGTGTAGCATGTTCTGCCGAAGCCGATACGGAACCTGGCGCTTACTCGTGTAACACCCCAACTCATGATCTGCCGGACTGTCTTTCTGTCTCTGAGAGGTGATTTCTGTCCAGATAAACAGACGAAAACACCTGTCATCTTAGAGCCTGTTGCCAGTGTGAAGGGAATACTGTAGTTACTGCTCAGGATCATAAATGCTGCTGCAGTTACAGGTTATGCATGCTGCTCGTGTGGCGGAAACCCGTTTCACTGTGATTTTCCATTCTGTGTGTGTTTTAAGAAAATAAAGACTACGATGCATATGTGTCCTACACTAAAGTGGATCCAAACCAGTGGAGTCAGGAAACCAGTGAGGAGGAACGTTTTGCTTTGGAGATTCTGCCAGATGTTCTGGAAAAGCATTACGGGTATAAACTCTTCATTCCTGACAGGGACTTGATCCCAACTGGAAGTAAGTTGCATTCGTTTGTAGGTGTGTTTGTGTGTGGTCTGTGTGTAGTGCAGCAGCTTCATCCTGTTGAATCTTTCATGTTTCATCTTTATTTTCAGCATCATTTTTCATTTCAAGTACCTTTTGTTTGGTGAGCATTTTAGTTTGGTCTTTAATTTTTTTTCTCAATTCAAAGTAATAATTATTAAAGTGCTTTGAGTGAAGCTTCCTGTACATGATTTGCTTGTGTTTGTTCTTCTCTCGTTCGCTTGTATGTTTTTGTTTGCTGGTTCGACTCGACACGTACATCTGTCTTGCCCTTTTCACTGGAACATTCGCGTGTGTGTTTTGTCTACATTTATGTCTTTTGTCCGGGGACTGTTAGATGTTAATATGGGACGAGGTGCTCACAATCAGGGCTAAGAAAGCATTGATTTGTGTTTGCGTTTAGAAGTTATTGGCTCTTCACTGAGCAGCTCAAGCCGTGTTCACTGATGTGAACAGCTAAAATGAAGGGAAGTGTAAGTCTATGTTACTCTCTGTTAGCTCTGTTAGCCCTGCAGCTACAAGTCCCATATTAAACTGGATAAACTGGTGATCGTAACTGAAAATCCTAAGGCAAAAAGACACAGTTATGCCAGTTTCTCTTGTGGAAGTCCTCGCTGGTTTATTTCTCTGATTGACTTTCTGCTGATTCGGCTGATCAGACTTTCAATGTTGAAATATTTATGTCTAGGTTTCAGCAATGATCATTTCCAGGATGACACAAGACTCCTTAGAGGTATTCTTCCATGGCCTTTTCCACTTGTGTCAACAAATCTGACTCGCGCCTTTTTGCAGACTTCACCTTTGGGGGAAATTGGGACGTGGCGCTGAGTTGAACCGGGATTCAGGTTGAGCCGAACACCATCATATGTTGTGAATGTAGAAAATGAAATCGACTTGGACGAGTCTAAGGGACGAGTCTAGGCTTTGGAAGTTTCTGCTTTTAGAGAGCGAGTGATTTTGGACGGATGGGGTTTGAACAGTGTTATTATGTTCTTCCTTTTTGTTGTGAAGTAGGGTTAGAGTGAGAGAAACAGGGAAGATATATGATAGAACTCACAGAGCTTGGTTACCGCATTAAACATAATAAGGTCTTTTTGACTAGATGTGTCACTGTACTGGTGTAGTCATCTAACACACACACACACACACACTCTCTCTTTCACCAGATTAAAGCCACAGTTGGGACCAATGAATGTAAGTCATTTGCAGCCCCATTCGTCAGGTTTAGACCAGAGTAGTGCAGGTCTGAATGCATTTGGTTTTCTCAGAAGTGCTGTATTAGATCAGTATATAAAACTTAGGAAGTCTTGTTCAGAGCCTTTGTGAGTTCAGGATTTGTGTTCAGTGTCTGTCCAGTTCCCCTGTTCTGTGTTTTCAATGTGTTCATTGAGTCATTCTGCCGTTTTGATTTCACATCTTAAGGCTGGAATGTGCTACATGGTTTTTAAAGTCTAGATAGATTTTAAGACATTAGGCATCATACACTTACCGACTTTGTAATAGTCATGGCAAAGTCAGGAAAACTGGGCATCAGACACTAAACGACTGAGGATCAGCTAACCCTAACTCTAACACTACCAGACTTTAAAACTGTTCCGATCACAACAAACTCATGCAGACAGTGCGCCTTGTTGCTAGGAGACACATCGCAAATTAAAACAACATATCGGCTGAAATATCAAACATGTTTTTTGTTAAGAAAAAAAAGCTCTGTATAAAGAAATGTGAACATGTTTGATATTTTGCAATTGCAATTCATTGTCTGAAGTAGTGGTGGGCAATATGACAAAAATCTTTTTTGCTTTAAATAAGGTCTTTATGATATCAAAATTTTTCATTCTTGTCACCAGTGTCAATATCACAAAAGCTAATACTAGCCTAAATGAACAACAACAACAACAACAAAACTCACTGAAAACAAGTAAACATTCAGCAATTACGTAATAAGTAAATTACAAGCAATAGGACACAAAACGCCATTAGAATAAAATAAATAAGAAATGCTACATCCATTGTATAATCATATTATTCATTGTGTCAATTAAATGTATATTTCTTCTTAAAGTTACAAAAGTGATTTAGCCAAGAGCAGTGAGAGATTTTCTCTATTTTATTGTCTGATTATCACGAATGACAGACGCTGTGCTCAGAAAGGCAAATGAGTTTTCTTTCACTGACTTAAATTTGCTTGTTCTTAAATCGTAATGCTTAAAAACTTAATATGTTTTCGTGACCCCTTTGCACAGCAACATCACATGAACGTGTAACCACAATAGAGACGGTCTCTACCGGTATTTTGCCCGCCCCTAGTCTGAAGCTAAAAGGTCCGTTACCATCATACCCATCATGCAAAGCTGTAGAGTGTATTCCAGCCTTTAGTGAAGTTCTTTGATAGAGTGTTTCACTCCACACCCAGTGCTATGGCAGCATTTACACTGAACAAAATAGACTTCAAATACATTTTTTTTCTTCATAATTTGCTGGTAAATTTCACCAATAATTACAGAGAGTACAAAAGCAAGTTACACATTCAATTAAATGTTACCTTTAGAAGTAGGAAGTATTCTCTTAAAAAAAATTGCAGTTTTGTGTTTTCTTCTCTTTTATCTGCATGCTGTAATTTTCAAAGCAAAACAGGTTGAATATAAACAAGAATGATGTTGATATTTTTGCCGGATTTGAAGACGTAGAAGCAACTGACGTTCTGTCTCTCTCTCTCAGCCTACATCGAGGATGTGGCTCGCTGCGTCGACCAGAGCAAGCGTCTCATCATCGTCATGACGCCCAACTACGTGGTGAGACGAGGCTGGAGCATCTTCGAGCTGGAGACGCGGCTGCGCAACATGCTGGTCACCGGCGAGATCAAAGTCATTCTCATCGAATGCGCCGAACTGCGGGGAATTATGAACTACCAGGAAGTGGAGGCTCTCAAACACACCATCAAACTGCTGACGGTCATCAAGTGGCCAGGACCCAAGAGCAGCAAGCTCAACTCCAAGTTCTGGAAGCAGCTGCAGTACGAAATGCCCTTTAAGCGGCCCGAGCCCAAGCTGTCGCACGAGCAGGTGCTGGACGTCAGTGAGCAGGGGCCGTTCGGAGAGCTGCAGACCGTCTCTGCCATCTCCATGGCCACGGCGACTTCCACCGCCATGGCCACGGCGCATCCCGAGCTGCGCTCGACGTTCCACAACACGTACCACACGCAGCTGCGGCAGAAGCACTACTACAGGAGCTACGAGTATGACATTCCCTCGTCCGGGACCCTCCCGCCGCTGTCCACGCTGGGCAACCAACACACCTACTGCAACATCCCCATGACTCTGCTGAACGGCCAGAGAGCGCAGGGGAAGCCGGCCCGCGAGCAGCAGCAGGCCCTGGAGGAGCAGCACGTCAACAACGCCATGCTGCCGCTGCTGCCCCGGGAGACCAGCATTTCCAGCGTGATCTGGTGACGGCGTCGGGAAGGGACGTTTCTCTGAATGGCACTTATTAAGACCCTTAAAAAACTGCTGCTGTTGACTTTGCACCACGACTCACACGCAGGGGTTGGAAACTGAAGGGATGAGGGGGGTTCATTCTCTCACAGACAGCTCGTTCATACTCTCTCAAGGAATACAGGGTCTTGTACATATGTTTGAGGTTTCTTTGTAGCATTGGGATTTTTTTCAGATTTGATCTTTTGTTTGAGCCTTTTTTTTCTCTCCAAATGTCTGAGTTGTCCTTTCCCCTTATAAAATGACTGAGCAGAGACACATGAGACAGAGTAAAGGCTGACCTGTTGTTTTTCTCATGACTTGTCGTTTTCAAGTACAATATTGTTTTCCGAGTCGTTATAGAATTTGTGGCGTTGTGATGTTCTTCTTTTGAGATATATTTTTTTTTTTTTTTTTTTTGTGGTCGGTCAAAGAGATGTATCTACTTTGAAGAAAAACACCATTATGCAAACGCTCCTGAGGCCTGAAAGCTCTTCTTCTTCCTGAATGAACGACTGAGCAGACGACGTTCAAGAGGAAAATCTAGATGTCGTTATGACGCTCTAGTGTCTCTGCTGCTCTCTGTTGCTCTTTCTAAGCTATTGAGACTTGCTGTTAGAAAAGAAAAACAGCTTTGCTGTTCAGCTTGATAGGGAGAACTTAAGAAAAAAATGTATTGTTATTTTAAAAGAAAAAATATATATTTTTTTATAACAAAAGGATTTGCTTGTAAAGACACACAGTAGGTCACATTTCATTCATTTCATTAATGGAAGCACTGGAGGGACATTTTAGCTCACAAATTTCAGAGAGAGAGAAAAAACTGAAGTATTTTTAATGTTCCTGTTAAATCATGAATGGGCAAGGGAAAAACAGTTGTTGCTTTTTATTTTCCCCACAATACTGGCATTGATTTCCGAGTGTGCATAATGAATAGATCTGTATTCAATTGATAGTATAATTATATACATATATATATATATATATATATATATATGCTTGTGATACAAATCCATGTCTCTAAATAATTACATGATTTGTTCTGTTCACTGCACATTAAAACCTGTTAACCTCCACTGTAGTGCCTCCTGCTGCTCCACCACAAACACCATCCACAGGTTGGTGAGGTACTGCCATGACATCACTGCTCTCCAGCTCATCCGTGTTTCTCGTTCTACTGTAGTGATCGTAGAGGGGAAGGAGCAGACCTGGGCCAGTTTTTACCTCATTTTATACTAAGGGCCAGTCCTGTGTCAGTCACTAGGGGCAGCTTACACACACCTCTACTCTCATCGCTTAACAGCAGAAAAGCAGAGGGTCAAGTGAATGTCTGGTGTATTTACAGGAGGGTCATTTTTCAGCCCTCATACGCTGGACAGTCCAGGTGTTTATTCATGAAGCTGCCCCGTCACACACAGCCAAGATGTTCAGTTTAGCGTTAGACACCTTTTTTTTTTTTAATTAGCTTCACTGTTAGTCTAATGAAGGCTTTACAAGTCTGAAGTGAAACCAAAGCTGGCAGTTAGCGATGGGTACATATATATTGCCTTCTCAGATGCGCTGGTGGATATCCGGGGAAACTGAACCAGGAACTAGTGTAGTTGAGATGGCTTATGAGGGGGAAAAAAACGTTGTCGTACCAATCCATACAGAACAGCGTAACATCATTGTCAGACCCCACGCCCTGTTCGCAGTGTTTATTTGATCAGCAGTGCCAAAAGAGTCCTTTTTTTTAATATTAGGAACAGATTATATGCAAAAATCTGCAACTCTCAAAGGTGGCAAGAAGAACAACAGGGTCATGCCAGCCTTCCCATGAAGCATTTCATCCCAAACAGACCCCAGATTCCCAGTTTGTAAATGTCAGCTCGGTTTAGAATAATCTGTTGGTGCTGAGGACACCAATCTGGTTATTTACACATTATTATTTTAACGATCATGTTTTTACAAGGTTTTTTTCTTGTATTTTATATTATATTGTGTAAATATCAATTGAAACGGTAATAAAATGAAGACAATCTAGTCACATTTCATGGAGAAAAAAAAAATGTTGGCATTTTCCAAAAGAGTGGCAAATTGTTTCATGAGCATTTCTGATACTACTGAACAAAATAAGAATAACAACAACAATAATAATAATATATAGCACAGAATTTGTCTCTGGCACTTTCACCAATCTTACACTAAAGATTAAGGTTCTGTTCGTCTCCTGTTTTTGAAATGTTCTCTTTTTTTTATTCTGTATCTGCAATGTTAATTGAAGAGAAACTATCATTAATAAAATACACAAATTTAATAATATTTCATGTCATCCAGTTTCTTTGAATGTAGTTATTTTAAAAGTGAAACAGGGTAAGTGATGTAGTGGAAAAGCAGAATATTGAGATATTCAGAAATACAGGTCAGTTAAATTGTTCAGATTTCTGTTCTGTAAGTTGATGTGGATACTTTATACATTACATGCAACATTTTGCTTTTTGAACATCAGATCATTTGTGCAAGAAATGAGATCCAGCAGGTGTGCATGCACAATGCATTTTAGGTTGCAACAAATGCTTCTTCTTATGCTACCACAAAATCACAATAATAAACTAGAATATATTATATTTTCTACAGAACAATTATTGGGGAACCCTAAGCCAAGACACGTAGAAACATTGTGTACAAATATTAATAAACAATCATATTAAAAATACAAAATGAATGTAGGCCTTTTTAACCCTACGTTGGTAAGTTATAGTGGAATTTAAGGATAGTCACAGTACGTTTATGCACTTTGAAACTTTAAATTGGAATTCGATTTTGGAAACCTAAATTAAACTCTTTCCCCACCAACGTTTTTTTTTTGTTTGGTTTTTTTTGGATCATTTTCACAAAACTTAAACCAATATTGTTTTAGTGACTTGTTTTCTTTGTTTTTCCTACATTCTCTTGCCGTTACAGTCATGTATGTATGTGCACATATAAGAGCTGTCCAATTTTTAATCTAATTAATTACGTGATGTTTCGATTAATTAGTCTAATTAATCGCAAATCAATCGCACATCAAATTTCGCTGAGAAATTACTTCCAAAAGATCATTTAAAGTCATTGTTGTGTAAAGAATCAAACAGACATTACAAAGAGTAGCTTCAGAAAGAAATTATTTGTTTAATAAAATGTACTTTATTTGATTCAAAATAGAATTTATTACACAAAAACATTTAGGCTGCAATGGCCTAACGTAAACTATGGAAAATAAGATAATTTGATAAACATCTCAGTATTTTTGGTTCATACGATGTAAGTCATCATTGGTAACCAAAAAAGCTTTGTTACCAACAGTCTTCTAAATATCTTCTTTCATGTTCCACAAAAGAAAGGGTTGAAACGACAAGAGGGTGAGTAAATGATGACAGAATTTATTTTATTTTTTTATTTTTTTGGTAAACTATCCCTTTATGTTTTTTTTTTGCCTCTTATTATTATTATTTATTTATTATTATTATTATTATTATTATTATTATTACTATTTTATGAAATGATACTCTAAATAAGAAACTAAATCTGCCAGCAGATTTGTTCAAATGGCTGATTCATTCAGGAATTAAGTAAATGTCTCTCTTTATAAACGGACCTTTGAATCATTGGTTCACAAGTTTGTTCAAAACGCAGATTCATTCAGAAACTAAACACCGCTGTGTTGCTCTGAGCTGCGTAACAATTCTGCTATGGCTTCAAAGGTAATATGTTTTCTGCAAAATGAAGTAGAAACACATAATATTGTGTTTAAAATGTAACACAATGTCAACTACTTATTTACTGAACTGTTGTGTAAAATCACATTTAAGCTTGTGATAGATCGGGACAAAATCAGCACTCGTGTCATATTGCTCATGCTGCCCGTGTGATATCCTGTGATATGTGATATATATAAATATGAGACAAAGCACATATAGGGGCAATTTTTGCACCAATCTTTTGAATTTTAGGGCATAATTGCATTTGTGGAGTTGTTGCCCTGTATCATATTTGTCAACAGTCAATAATATGAAATATAGTTAGTATATAGTGTAATAATAAAATGATGTACAGGTCTAGAGGTTGGGCCAGTGCGTTAACTGCATTAAAATATTTTAATTGCTTTTTTTTTTTCATAACTAATTAATTGAGTTAACGTGTTAAACTGACAGCCCAAATATATATATATATATATGTGATGTCGTCTATGATTTCTATTTTTTCAGACAACAAAGCATCTGTACACAACAAATTTCATACGGTTCATACATTTACCTTCCTACACAGCTGATCATGGGCTCCTCAAAGCTCGGGCCCCACAGCTTCAGTGCTGTGTTCATTCAAATGGCAGGAGCAGGAAGTTTTGCTGAATGGAGACTGGCACTAGATCACTGAACTACACTACGCTTTCAAGGATGACAATTACCACGTATGTCTCATTTCACACAGCTGTCTGACTGATTCATAAGACGAAACATGGCTTGACCTGTGTTAAAAGTTTCCAGTTTGATTTGAATCAGAATGTTCTAAAAAAAAAATGGACCAGTTCAGTTGATTTATGGTTCATTTGATCAAAATATATAATCACTCATGTCACCACATAACTTCAGATCATAACTCAATACTCTATTTATAATTTTTATTGTTTAATAACACATTTATGTAAAAATGGAAGAGTAGTTACTTGTCACTTATTGGCCTGTTTAGCCAAACTCTTCCTAAAAAAACACAAAACATGATACAAATCAGTTAAATAATACATACATGCTTTCCGTATTTAATGTATTTGGTGATTTGTTACTAGCATTTTTGTTTTTGTTGAGGAAATTAAGCAATTTTCCTATTGCAAGTATGCCTTTAGTATTGTAACCAAATACATTTGTTATTGTAATTGTTTTATTGAGAAAATGGCTTAAGAAGAAAAACACCACACAAGTGTAGTCTTTCTTAATCAACCACTTTGTCAATAAAACAATTACAACATGTTGTTTTAAATATTTATTAAGAAAATTTTATAGAATAGAGAGAGAAGAAACATGTATTAGTAAGAGCTTTGCTAATGAAGAAAAAGGCAGACATTACTGTCAATTGTTGTGTTGCTGTAATGCCAAACCAGCAGAGGGAGCACTCACCCGAGTACTGACTGTGTTCCACTCCCTCTGCTTCCTCTACTATCACTTCCTGTTTGACTACTATTTAACCAGAGACCTTGGTAATGCTCTTTTTGAAGTATTGCCAGTTTAACCTGCCTTACTGAGTGGTTTCTTGTCTGATTTAACGTGTGTGATTCTGTCTTGTTCCCTGTTTTACGTGTTTGCCTGATCGGACTGATGTTTTGGTTTGGACCCAAAGTCTGCCTTCTCACTTTTGTCTTTTGGATTACCCCTTGGATTTTTGATGGATTGGACTGCTTTATTGGTGTTGACCATCTGCCTGCTTTTTCGTACCTGTCTGCTACTACTGCCTTTAATAAACTACCGCACATGGATTCGAATTCAGCCTCAGCATCCTTGTTACAGTTGCAAAGCACAGAAGGCAGCACAGGACAAGAATTGAAGAAGAAAGACAAGAAAATGGAAGGTCTTATATAAACAACTTCTGAGGGGTTTCCCAGAGCTCATGATGTCACAAGACATTGGAATTGACAGGCTGTTTATAAAAGACTGACGTGCAATGATTGGGTCAGATGCTGATTCTTTGGAATGGCTTCTCTGGTGCCATGTGCTTTGCTGGTGATGCCTCTGACAAACAAAGATTGTGAATGATTTGCTTTTATAATAGTATTCTGTATGTAAAGTATCTAACCTGTAGACAACAATATTATACCTAATTATAACCAAGAAAGTTGCCTGCCAAAGGTCTCTGATTTCTGAACTTGAGGAGAATAGACCATGGAGAAGTCTTCTGTGACATATTTTGTAAATATGAAAACATCTCCTAAAACAAACTTTTATCTGTGCTGTGGTGCATCATAGGATGTGGGAGAAACCAAGCTAGAGGATAAAATGTTGTTTTAAAAACTTAATTATTGGTGCTGTGCATCTTGATTGTGTGTGTGTGTGTGTGTGCGCGCACACCTGGTATTTATCACGTTATGGGGACCAAATGTCCCCACAAGGATAGTAATACCAGTAAATTTTGACCTTGTGGGGACATTTGTGAGGCCCCCATGAGGAAACAGGCTTATAAATCATGCAGAATGAGTTTTTTGAGAAAGTAAAAGTGTGCACAGTCTCCTGTGAGGGCTAGGGTAGGTGTAGGGCGATAGAAAATAGGGTTTGTACAGTATAAAAACCATTACGCCTATGGAATGTCCCCATAAAACATGTAAACACAATGTGTGTGTGTGTGTGTGTGTGTGTGTGTGTGTGTGTGTGTGTTTATTTTTATTTATTTATTT
Source organism: Labeo calbasu (assembly GCA_019740295.1). NCBI lineage: Eukaryota > Metazoa > Chordata > Actinopteri > Cypriniformes > Cyprinidae > Labeo > Labeo calbasu. Next base: position 7,184 of record JAHKKF010519748.1, on the reverse strand, counting down.
ATTTTTTTTGTAATATGTCCATTTGCTGCTCACTTACTGTTGTTTTTCGTCTGTCTGTCAGTTCCAAAGACCCTAACTGTATTTTAGGATCTGAAGAGAAACTTTGTTTCAAAGTTTGCGTAATGTTTATATGCTTTTAGTTTAAAGCAATGACCAATGTTAACTCCTAGTTCCATCTCTAATATCTTTCTATAGGTAATCTGGACATTTTAAAGAGAAGAAATGTGAGTGAGGTTTCCTTTTTTTTTTTTTTGTACTTTTATTCTTTTTAATTATTTACCTTCCTTGTATAGTTTATTTCAATGGTACTGAAACATCTAATCCAGGTGTAGCCAACATTAGTCCTGCGGAGTTCAGCTCCAACCCTAATCAAACACACCTGAACCAGCTAATCAAGGTCTAAGAGTGTCTAGAATGCTGCAGGCAGGTGAGTTTTTGTCTGCATGCACAGTTTGAGTGTGTTACCTGGATGTTAAGAGCTGTATCAAGAGAAACTTCCTGAGAGGAGATTATTTCCATAACTTTTATTCACAAATGATCTGTAAACTTGATGAATAATAGCTAATCTCAACTTAAATTGCTTCGTTATTGCTGGAAATGGGAGAGTAACATTCAGAAATTCACCCACACAAAGCTTGTGTAGATTTATTTGTATGTTTATTTGGTTTTCAACATATACTTAAATCATAATACTTTCAATTATGGATACAGACCAAACAGTGGTTGCAAAGCATTGCTGGGTGTGTGATTAAGCTGAGTTTAGTGTTTTTAAACCCTTTGTATTCTACATCCTCAATGTTGTGATGACTGTACAAACTGGAATTGATAAGAGTGTTTTGATGCAAGTTATGATATAGCTTTTCAACAGCCCCTGAGGTCTGGTATTAAAAACATCTGACCATGCCAAAGGAGCTCTTTCCAACACCTGGCAAGGTAAGAGTCCTCCAAAGATTTGACTAAACCTCCCTTACAGTTTTTACAGCTTTGTGTGCAAATTGGTGACTTTACTTGGTCAGCAGCTTACAATCCCTCTTTAAGCTCAGATATCAGATAGATGGGGTGCCCCAAACTTAGTGACAGGAAAAGTTAGAGGTCCGTCTAGCAATGTGCACACTAAAGAGTTTCGGGGATAGTTCATTCATGGCTGCATTGATAACTGTTTTTTAATGTCAGTTTGTCTCTAGCCCCCGTGTTTGTTTTTAATGAACACGCACCACAGATGCTGTGCATCACAGTGTTCCTGTTACACTTCTAGAAACATCAGGTACAAATATAAACCTTAATTTTTTGCTTTCTCCTGTAAGTTCCTGACCGTGTTAAAGGCGGTTTCTCCTGGAGAATCAACAGCTGCTGAGGTGAGGCCCTTTTTTAAGTTTAAATTCATTATTAATTAATCCCCTGCCCCCTTCCCTCCTTGACTGAAGGCCCACTCAGTGTGACTAGTGACTCCGGCATATATCTTGATGAGCTTCATGCTGCAGAAATGCTGAAATAGCCTCCTTTGACCTTCATTGGCTGACCACTTTATCATCTCTTAAGACTGGATTCCAGCAGAATATAGCCACTCCCTTCATCTTCAACTTCTACGCTTACCAGTTGTACTTCAGAATATACTGTTATGTTTCATAACTGTTAACATTCTTTACTAAATGAATGTTTTGGTCCTGTAGGTTTGTTGGGAAACGTGGAGCTGGATGTGCTGTGATTCTCCATAATCGAAGCACACACATCATTTGTGACTGCACCGTCTGTCTGTAAGTCTCATACACTGCATTCAAAGCTTTTCTGTACTCATTTGACCTTAAATGGCTCCCTGCTACATGAAGCAAGTAGTATAGATGTCTTTGTTTGATTCAAGGTTGTGACTCAGAGGAGCAGTACAGGGAGTCGGTGACCTGCAGGTGTCAGTCCACTATGGCTTGAGCTCAGATCAGATAGGTTGGGCACCCTGAACTCTGTACAGTTACAGACCTGGTTGGTCATGGGTGCTTTAGATAAAACGTTATCAAGCAGTTCAAATGTTTGAGACCAGAATCTTTCAGTGTTGTGAAGCGCCTTTTGAAAATGTTTCGTGTCGCTTTGTTTGTTTGTTTGTTTGTTTGTTTGTTTGTTTGTTCACTTGTGTACTTAACTTTTGGCAGTAATGTAGGTGCTTCAGCTCTCGTGTGGAGACCTAACTCTTGAAGGTAGACAAGTGCAGATAAGGATTTATTTATTTTTTTTAATGTGATCAGTGTTTTGAGAGCGAGTAACCTGCTGGACTTTACTTGGTCAGCAGCTTACAATCCCTGTTTAAGGTCTGATATCAGATATGGTGCGCCCCAAACTTGGTGCAGGAAAAACATTGAGATCCATTTAGTAATGTGCAGATTAATGAGTTTTGGGGATGTTTCATTCATGGGTGCATTGATGACTGTTTGTTGTCAGTTTGCCTCTTGTTGCTGTATGTTTGAGTTTTAGTTGATGCACTCCACATGCTGCAGCCACACTCCTCTGGTCAAATCAAGATCTTTGTCAAGTGTAACATGCGCAAAGCAACACTTTCCTTTCTCTACCAAAATCAGATTCATTAAAATTAGGATCCGTAGAGAAACTGGTTAGCTTAATATTTCTATTGTTTGTTTAAATCAACTATCAGTGTTAACTCAGTATTTTAGAACAGTTTCATTAAATTTTGTATTATGTACTACTGTATTGTTTTTCTAATTTATAATATTTGTTTGCTCTGAAATAGCCTGTGAAGCTGATGTGGGAATAAACTTAAATCAAGTCATTGTCATTGCTTACTTGTCCATCTAGATGAGCCTCATGCTGCATAAATGTGATGTCTTCTAGCTCCTCTGACCTCCAATGAGTGATGGCTTCATCAGGTTGTAAATCTGGATTCCAGCAGAATATAGCAACTGTCATCATCTTACACTTACAAGTAATACCTCAGAACAAACGTTTATGTTCCATAACTACTGAATTTCATTACATTTGTTAACTGAATGTTTGTCTTGAAGGTTTGTTGGCCAACTTGGAGCTGGATGCGCTGCGATTCTCCATGACTGAAGCGTGCACACATTTTTGACTGCACTGCCTGTCAGTAAGTGTCATTCACAGCATTCAAAGTGCCTTTATACCCATTTGACCTTTAATGGCTCCCTGCTGCATGAAGCAAGTAATATAGATAGCTTTGTTTGATTCTGTGGTCTGTGAAGTCTGTGACCTGCAGGTGCTGATCCACTGTGGCTTGTGTTCAGATCAGATACATGGGGCACCCTGAATTCTGTACAGTTACAGTGATTTTGGGGATAACGCATTACAAGTAACATGAGTTGCGTATTCCACTTATTTATTTTTTTTCTTCCCCCAAGCAGCTAGTAAAACAATGCATTTAATATACAAGGGAAATGTCTGAGTTGATTTCTCAAATAAGTAACGTCAATTATTTATTGACTGACAGCTTTGCTGTCCCCATGTTGAGAGAAATTTATATTAAAAGATGTGTTTGGTGACATTCATTGTTTAAATTCTACCATAGTAATAAGCAAAAATTACTTTAGCCATTAAAAGTACAAATGTTAGTTTATCTAAAATGTTGAACTTTCTTCTCCTGCGTTCTAGTGTCGACGTGAATCAAGCAATTGAAATGTTTTGTTTGTTTGTTTGTTTGTTTTTAAATGAGTGACCACTTGTGCACAAAGTTTTGGAAGTAATGCAGGAGTCTCAGCCCTTGTGTAGAGACCTGACTCATGAAGGAAGACAAGTGCAGATAAGACACTTTAAAGTGTGTGTGTGTGTGTTTTTTTTTTTTTTTTTTATTTATTTATTTTTTTTTTAAATCGTCTTATGGCTCTTCTTTTCTCTCTGCCATCCACCCACATTTGTATACTGTGGTTTGGCACTCTTTGGCTTGATTGAGACCTTGGTTCTACCAGAGGACATGGGGACTTCATATTCTTTCTGACCACATGCCAAACAACCATGTTTACTTTCTGTAATATTTTGAAATAATCTTTTGTCCTTATCCTTTACATTGAGTACTTTGGTATTTACACATAATCTGAGCTCTCTTTGTCTCATTTGCACTTGGCCTTTGAAAATGTGGAGAATATTGCTCCAATTACTGTCAGTTATAGTGGTGGATTTAACTAGACACTGATGTCCCATTCTCTTACAAGTTCACCTTGAACATGTTTCCTTGTCGTAAATACTTGGAATTTCTCTTATCGTCTTTATGCATCTCCTTTGAGTTCTAAGGAGTTTATATTTAACCCTTATGTCTGATACTGTCTTCCAGGTGAGCTGGGCAGCTTCTTAGATGAGTTGGATGTGCTCCTGTTCTGTACTTTTAATGGCAGCTTGCTTGTGTTCTTTGAGACTGATGTAGGTGAGTCCTGAAGTTGTCTTTTTCCAGAATAAAGCACTATTAGGTTTGTTTGCTACTTTAACTCAGGAATTATTGAGAGGTTTCTAACTAATTGAAAGTCAAATTGTACTGCCCCCTTTTTTTTTTTTTTTTCCCTTCCCCTACAGTTTGTGTATATTGTGTCTTAATGGGTTGAGTCATGTTCTCCAGCAAAGTTATGGATTGTGGCCATCTTTCAATTCACCCTTATCAACCAGTGTTCGGATTACTGTTTGAGTAGCAAAATAGACAGACAGGTGCAGATCCAAAACCACAAGCTCTGGGCATCTCAAACACAGTGAGACAAAGTTAGGTGGAGAGATGTCTTTGTGCATACTACAGCTTTAACGTTGGTTGATGATTGATGTGTTAAGTTAAACTGTAAGCAAATCTCTCTAACAGTTTAAATGTTGTTGTTGTTGTTGTTGTTGTTGTTGTTGTTGTTGTTGTTGTTGTTTTTTTTCCTTTTTTTTTTTTTCTTTTTTTTTTTTTTTTTTTCTTCCCTCTCTTNGTTGATGATTGATGTGTTAAGTTAAACTGTAAGCAAATCTCTCTAACAGTTTAAATGTTGTTGTTGTTGTTGTTGTTGTTGTTGTTGTTGTTGTTGTTTTTTTTCCTTTTTTTTTTTTTCTTTTTTTTTTTTTTTTTTTCTTCCCTCTCTTGTGAATTTTGCTTTTGTCTGTTTCCGTACTTCCAAGTCTCCTTTGTATTTCATTTGCGGTGTCTTGGTCTTTTGTATGTTTTGGAATATCTGTGACTTATTGTCAGTGGAAAAACTGACAACTAGAGTCTCTGCACCACCTGTTAGTGCTGTTTATCTTAGTCCACTCCCTTACCTACTGACAATCACATTTAATACTTTTACACTGATTTCAGAACTGACTGTGACATCAACTTCACCTCAATACAATTGTACAATTACATGCTTCATTATAGCAGTTATGTTCATTGTATCCATAAAAGCAGCCACTGCAAGCCACCTGCCTCTCTTTTTTTTTTTTTTTTTTTTTTTTTTTTTTTTTTTTTTTTTGCTCTTGATTGTTTTTATGCTCCTTGCATTTGTGTTTTTATATTTTTGATTTCAGTTGTTCAGAATCTCCCATCCCCAGGAATGGGAATGAAGCACTACTTTAGTTTTACTCTTTGGTATTCATATCTATTGTGACCACCTTCTGTCATAGGTTTTGAGTACACTTGGTATTACTTGTTGGTTGTATTTGTTTTGTATCTGTCTTAGTCTATGTTGTTTATCTGCCCTTTGTTCATGTTCTTTGTACCATTCTGTATGTTTTATTTTATGTATTTTAGGCTGTTTGAATTCCCATGGTCTTTACAGTTGTTGACTGTATTTGTTTACAGCTTTGTTCCACTTGCAATGTCCCTTAGTTTGTGCACTTCTATGTATATCTTTATCATTTCATTTTTATATTACTTGTATATAAATTCGACACACACATCATGTGCTGTTATTCCTGTAATTTCTGCTTTTGGTTTTTACAGCCTGTGTTATACCATTTGTATTTATGTCAGCCTTAGTACCCTCCTCCCCTCCCTTGATTTACGTTTGTACGTATGTTTGTTCAAACTTTATGGACTTACTCGTATTTTACATCACTTATTCTTTTTTTAAAAATTGTGTTTGAACCTAGTGTCTTTGTTTTTTTTTATTTTGCTGTTTTGTAGTACTCTGGGTTAACAACAAAACAAAATAAAACACACAAACCAACCCAAAAAACCCTAATCTTAATCTTTATATATTGCTGGTATAAGTTTGCTTGTCTTGACTTTCAGGTATATTTATATATTTTGTGTTATAGGACTGGTGTGAAGATTTTTCAACTTTGCTCTTGTAATTGTCTTCTCTGTGTACCTCAGTGCTGTGTGTTCCAAGCCATTATTCATTATCCATTTTTCAGCTATGGTAGCTGATGTAGGATCGCTCATTTTGTGTTCATAAAGCCTGTCCTTCTGCAAGCTTTACCTTTGTTTCTAGTTTTGCTGGTGCATCATTTTTTATGTATGTGTTACTTGTTTAATGTTGTTGTTGTTTTTTTTGTTTTGTTTTATTATTATTTGTTTGATTATGATTTGTTTTTTATTATTATTTTAAATGACTGTTCCTACAGGGTTTATGTCAGGGTTAGGCAGATGTGCTAGTGGTCTAGATGCTTTTCATGTTACTGTCAGTTATAGCGCATCTCAGGTCTGCTGGCTATCTGGAGTTGCTGTGGTAGTCTGGCAGTACAGATGGTGTAGCTTTGTTGGCTCCCCTGTGGTTTCTAGGTTGGCTGACTGTACTTTGGGAGTCATGTCTGTCAAAGATGACGAAGCCCAGTCTTCCATTATCTCCAGTTTAGGTTTAGTGAATTACTGGTTCCTCCTGGACCTTTTAGCACTTAAACTAGTCCACTTTCAACAGGTTGTGTTTTCTTCTATTCATGAGGACAGGAGGTCATGTTGCAGTCAGTGTTTGTCTGATGTCGAATAGGGCTTAAATGTAATGACCCTACTTTGTAGGGATCAGTGATCCTTTGTCCCATGGTGGATGTGTGGTTGCTGTTTCATGTGGATTTTGTATGTGTATTGTGTATTTAAGATGTATGAAATAAAATGGATGCAAAAATGTCCCCATCACTGTGTGTAATGGCGGAGTGTTTTCCAAACTCCAAAAAATGTGTTGTCGTTAATATGTCATCTTGTTTTTTTTGGTATGTCGGTGTTTTTAGTTGTTTTTCTGAAAAGAAAAAGGGGTAGTCTTTTTAGGGGTAGTCTTTTTAGGGGTAGTCTTTTT